>QJOA01000355.1:0-65363 GCA_004155915.1 Monosporascus sp. CRB-9-2
CCCCCCCACTTAGTTACTTAATTTCTATCCTACAACTTAGATGTAGGGGAGCAGCTACATATAGCCTTCAGCTCCTTTATCCTTGTACTTCTAGGGCTATAACAAAGCTTTCCAAGGCTCTTTAGTTCCTTTCAACGTTCTTTTAACAAATTACCACAACTGCCGACACGCCCTCATAGCCTTAGAGTTGTCATAAAGCCATTCAGACGTCGCCGGCGCCCTCAAGCCTTTGAAAAATTCGTTCTGCCCGATCTTAACTCCGGGCGACCACTATTCCGTTCGACATATACACGTCCTTAAATCTTTTTCCGTCGAATAATCCTTTCGAATCTCTTATAATATAACTTTGTAAAAACTTCGTTAATTTTTGGGTATATTTTTAACGTTTTGATTTACTTTTTATTGTTTTAATTTATTTTCCAGCGTTTTGATTTTGTTTTTAATATTTCGATATCTTGTTGTCACCGAATTTTCGGCGGGCTTCTCGTTACCATTTTGGCTTCCTTATTATATTTGTTAGTTTTTTTCTAGTTCTATTTAGTTTTTTTTAATGTTTTTTGTTCTTTTTATTTTTTTAGTTCTTTTAAACGTTATTATGTCGAAAAGCCTTTTGTTTTTAATCGACAACGGCCGTTACGTATATAAACTCTTTTTGTTTTATCTAAAGCGATTAAGAAATTTTTAAACCCTTTTTTTTTTTCAGGTCGAGCTAAATTCTTTCATAGATCTGCTATTAAGCGCCCTTACGCCGAACCTCCCGTCGAATCTATTGTTAAGCTTGCCGACGACCCCTCTTTATTAAGCCTCCCGTACCAAAGCGAAATGGTATTTAAAATGTAATACAAAATAAGTAGGTCGAAATATTAAGTTTTGCTGTCAAAAGTGTTAAAAGACGGAACCAGAAAATGCTACTATATCGGCAAGTATGTTACAATTTTCCAGGCTGGAAAGGGGGAAGGAGGAGGAGGGGAGAGAACTTGGTTGCTTGATTTCTGTCTTACAACTGTGGGGTAAGAGAGCTGTCAGATATAAGAGACATCAGTTGTGTTATATTACATAACTAGTTGCGGGTATTTTAAAGCGCGTACCGCATTTTAATATAATATAATTATGTAATATATATATTCCGATCAAAAGAGCCTTTCGGTATATAGAACATTAACGTATCCTCTGCTAGCTGACATATTTCTTTAATACTTTAACGCAATTACGGCGTTAATTATTATATTTTATTATTGTTTAAACCCGTAATTATTTATTATATTATTTTTTGATAATTAAATCGTTTTTAATTTAATAACCTTTTTTTTACATTAGTTTCAAATTAATTGTCCGCTAATTAAATATTTCGGTAATATTAATTGATTTTGATTACTTTTTATGAAGTTTAAAATATTTCCTTAATAATCCTTTATTAAGTTATTAATTTAATATAATATTAGTAAATTTATAATTTATTTTAATTATATTTTTATAACGTTTCCAAATTAATAAATATATATATTTACGTACCGTAGCTTTATTTATAAAAGTATAACGTTAACGTTAATAAATTATATAATTCCTTAATTACCGCATTAAATATTTAAATATCTTGGGTTTAACTTAGTTTTTAAATTTTTATTTAATCGAAAATAAATTAAACTTTTTTCATAGTTTACAGAAAAATAATAATTACGTTTCGCTTATAAATGTAATTATTATATTGTATTTATTAATTTATTATTCCATTACTGTTTTAAATAATCTTAAAACTTAGAGTTAAAACTCTGTTTAATTAATTATATTATTTATAAAAATAAAGTTTCTTAAATATTTAACAAATTTTTATTGGCGCATAATAACGTTAATAATTTGGCGTCGATTAAAAATAAAATAATAACATTAATAAATTCTAACTTCCGACGGCATAGTACTAATAATAACCATTAATATAAAGTTTAATAAAAATAACGGTTTAGAAAAAGGCGATAATTTAAATATAACGGTCGTAAAAAAATTTTTAATTTTATATAAACAAATTTATTTTTTATTTTCCTGGACGTTTTTTTAAATGTTTATATTTTTTAAAAAAAAGATTAAATATAACAGCGAATTACAATATTCCGTTTAAACTTTTATCTTGCTTTTAAATATATATATTGAAATAATTATAAATTTAATTAAATAATTTTAAGAATCGAAATAACGTTCTTATTTTATTTTGCGCAATATAATTTGTTTTTTTTAAAAAATTTCAATATTATTTCAAAAGCAATTCTTTATTAAATGATATATTTTAAATAATAATAACTTTAATAAATAATAGATTTTATATCTTAAAAATATTTTTAAATTAATTATTAATGAAAAAATTCATTTATATTTTAAAATTTATCTTTTAAAATTTTTGTTCTTTTTTATAATAACGATAATCATTGTCGCGTAAATTCTATAACGTACTATCTAAACAAGCTAACGTCTCCTATATGCGAACGAGATATCCGAGCAAGCAAGATACTTTTTGGCACCTCGCAACAACAAATTCAAATAACTTAATAACAACATATCGCATTAATGTAAATTAATCGAATTCTTCTTCGCCAGACGTATTTACAGCTTCTTTATAAGTACGCGCATTATGTCCGGGCTCGCCGTAAACGTTATACTTCCGTTCCTTAGTTTTAATTTTTTTGCGACGATTGCCTCCAGCCGCTGTTAGTTACATTTTTCCACCACCCCTTTTTTTTCGGCTAAAACCCCCCCTTTTTTTTTATATAATAAGTATTTCTTCTTTTTTAAAACGTTTGTTTTTGGTTTTATAACCTTTGCTTAAGATATAATTTATTTTGCGTAATTAATTAACTGTTTTCCGAAAAAAAAATATTTTTATACAAAAGTAATAAGTTATTTTTAGTCAAAAGGTTAACCGATTTAGTTATTTTTTATTTTAATAAGTTATTTTATTAATTATTAATTATTTTTTGTAAATAACGTTTTTATTTCGTTATTTCCTTAATATTTTTAAAGGTTTTCGCGGATAAGGAATGAATAAAACCGGTAAAAGTTAACGGGAAAACGGTTGGCGGAAGCATAATTAAAAAAACTTAATTCGGAAAAAACGTTATTAAAATTAAATAAAATAAAATTAGCATTTGCAAATTTAAATTTAATATTATCGGACGTTATGGCAACTTAAAACGTATCGTAAAAGCCGGCGAGGAAATCTTTTTTAATAATATAAATATAATAACGTCGTATTAAATTTTCGATATACTATAAATAAACGCGTTTTAAGACAAAAAAACAAAATATATTAAAAAGTTAAAACCGATACCAAAAATACGCGGGTATATAAAACGTAATAATATTATTATTAACGTAATATTTTTCGAATTCAATCGAATAATAATCTTTGTAACCGTTAAGGATAAAAAAATATTTCGAACCTTTCGTATGCGTCCGAATATATTTATTAAAAGGCTAAATTTATTCGAAACCTAATTTATTTATTATTTAATTATTATTATTTAATATAATGAATTGGGACGGTTAGAATCGGTCCTGATCAGTGCATAATCGAAAAGCGTATTACGAATAGGCCCAGGGTTTAAGAGATATTGAAGGCAACGTAAACTATATTCTGGTTTTAAGACCAGTATAAAGTAAAACTATAAATAATAAGTAGTAATGTTTTTAAAGTTACGCCCGGCGAAAAGAACCGTTGGAAAGATATAGGGGGTATTAATTAATTAATTAACCAGGTTATGTATCCGACTTTGTACCTTGTTTTATTTTTAAAAAAATTTCAAGATAAAATTATTTTTAATTTATTTTAAGAAATAATTAAATAAAAACTTTACGTAATTAACTTTTAACTTTATAAAATATATATAAAACTTATTAATTAATTTAGTTAACGTTTACACGGTTTATTTTCCAGTTTTTTTAGTTTAGAACTTTATTTTTTACGGTTAGCTAAATTTTTGCGCTATCTGGTTTTTTTTTTTTATGCTTTATTTTTTTGTTTAACGATCGAGGCCTCATATTTAGGTTAATTAGGTTAATTTTAAGGGAAGTATAGTTCTAGTTACTCTATTATTATTTTATAAGTATTTTTTATTTATTTATACGGTATATTATATTAGCTTTTTATTATTATTTATGTTCGTTAATTATTAACGGTCCGTCGGGGTTTATATTTCGGCTTAAAGATAGGTTTAAGGGCTTATGTCGGTAATATATATTTAGGACGTATAAATTATAAGGAAGGTATCGGAATTGTAATTATTCGTCAGGTTAATTCTTTAAGATTATTTTCTTTAATTAAAAGAAATTATGCTTAATTGTTAATTATTTTTAAGATTTAAAATTTTATTAATATCTAGCTTTTTATTATCGTTTTTAAATAAAAGCAAAAATTTGCCAGGTTATAATTTTGCTGGTTTTGAAATATTTTTTTATTTTAATTTAAATTTAAAATATTTTTTAGCGTTTTTTTTATATTATTTAATATAACGCGCTTTTGGTATAATATAAATTTATTTTATCGTTTTAAGTTATAAGTAATAAAATATCAGGCGTAAGTAATTTATAAACCGTAAATTTAAAATATATTTTAGAACGGTATATTGGCAATCCTTATATGGATAAGCGGGTTTCCGAATATTAAATCTTTTTAAACTTTTTAATATTCCTGTCAAAATAACTTAATACGTTTTTCGGACGGGTAAATATTAAAAAGTATATTCGTTCTTTTTAATCGGATATATAATATATTAACTTAATAACCTTTTTTTTATTACTAATTAATATTTTAAGTTAGATAACGGATTAAATATATTTAAGATGATAAACCCGGATTACTTTTTTCGTTTTATTAGGGATAATAATAATTTAATTTTTCTTAATTATTTTTCCGGTTTTTGAAATAATAATTATAATTCCGGGTAAAGTATTTATAACAATTATTCAAATAATTATTATAATATGTTATAATCGTAAATATTTTTATTTTATATAATTATTAAAGTTTATTATAATTCGGCCGATATTACGTTATTTTAAAATTTATCGAATTATAAAAAAGGTAAAATGGCCTTTCGTTATAAACGGGTATTACCTTTATTATATAAAGTTATAGAAATAAACCGATTAAAATATAATTCCGGGGTTAATATTATAAGGGGATAAAAAGTACGGTTTTTATTATATAATTTATGTAATATACGGTTTATATTATCGATATTTTATATAAATATATTAACAAATTCATTAAAATTTTTAAAATATAATATATTTAGCTTTTTAAATTCCTCGTGTTTATTTTATACAAAACGCTTTTTGGATTACGATATTATAATTAATACTAGGCTGATCAAGATATATAGGTATAATTAAAATGATATATAATAATTAACGGTAATAATAATAATAAAGAAAGATAATATATAATATGCAGGTATATATAAATATAAATATATTTATATTTAGGTATAAATATATAAAAATGTAAATAAATTATAAATAGTAAATTATATAAATACAAAAGTTCGTTAAGAAATAATACCGAATTATATACGTAATTGATTAAATATATATAAGGTTAATATATTAAATTTTGTTATAAAAAACGTATACGCTAAAAAACGTTTTAATAATTTTATCCGATATTATATAAAAAAGGATATAATTATCGGTACGTTTCTTTAATTAATTATATAATTATTGTTATATTTATATTTTTATAAATTATATTAAATTTCTTTTCCAATTATATTTATTTTTAAAACTTAATATATATTTAAATATATATATAATTATTTTTATCGTTTTAATTAATTTATTATAAATTTCCGTAAATTATTAAATTTACGTAATATTTAAAGTTTTTATAAAAATATAAATTTAGGTAAATTTATTAACTTTATAAAAAAGTCGTTTATTAAAAAATAATCCGTATTAAGTAATAAGTTATTAGGTTTTAATAACGTTAAATTTCTCGATCGTAAGATTAAGCAAAATATGCGTAAATTCGAGCATATTTTCATTTAACGTTATAAAGTCCTGGTTATATTAAATACGACTATATTTTTTAAACCTGCAATTTATCGTACTAATAAAGCTTTAGGTATTAATCAAGGTATTAAACCTTTATATAACCTTAATAATATCTATAAATCTTAAAATTTAATATATTGCCGGATATTTATTTACGAATTAACTTTTTTTTTAATATAAATTTCGTCATAATGCATTTATTTAAAATGCCCTATTACATAAAATACCGGTTATAAATAACTTTCGATTTTTTAAACTTTGGCCTTTTTAATATATATTACTATTAATAAAAATAATAAAAAATTTAATACTTAACATATTTCTAGATATTATTAAGCAAATAACCGGTAACCGCCGATTAATATCGGTTATATCTTTACCTTTTAAAATATCCCAATTTCGTAATATTATTTAGGGATCTTTATTAACGGCATCAATTATTCTAGTAGATCCGTATATTACTAATCGGTTCTTGAAATTATTTTTAAATATTAAAATATTATATTTTTTTAGTTTTTAAATCAGGTATTAACGTAAGTTAACTTAATTTTAAAATAATTAAAATATTATATATTATATAACGTTTAAATATATTAAAGTAAGTACTTTATATTTTTTATAACATTTTTAACAAATTTTTATTAATTAACATAAAATATTCGGTGTTATATTTATTAATTTGATCGGCGGTCCAGTTACCGGTCGGTATATATGATGGCGAATTAAACGTAAGAATTTTTAGGCAACCGTAAATACTTAATTTAATATAATCGTTATATTTTAAAACGAAAGTATAAAGTTACCGTTTCATTTTATATTTATTAAAATATTTCAGGCCGAATTTACGAGTTCTTTTATGGTTTTACTTCTTAAAAATCTTTAATATGTTATTAACGTATTTATTTAAATTTTTAAAGTATTTAATATTATTCCGTACGAATTATATAAACGACGATATAAAATATTAAAATAACCCGATTAATATAATATATACTTATTTTTTAAATCTTAATCGATTTCGGGATTTTATAAAAAATTTTATAATAGTTGCGTTAAATTTATCAAAAGTTATAATTATATTTTCTGGAATAATCGGTTCGAAAATTTTAAAACAAGTTATAAACGGTTATTATAAATTAGAAAGGATATTCGTAATAATATTTATCCGATTATAAAAATATTTGGTAAAAATTAATTTCGGAATAAAATTAAAAAATATATTTTGGATTTTTAATACCGGGCGAATATAATTAAACGTATTAAGTATAAATAAAATATAATAAGTATCGTATTAAATAATAATAAATAAGGTAATAATAAAACGTGTTAAAATTTTAATATTTTAATTCTTTATAATTAATTGCGTTAATTTTTTTTGCTTTTTTAATCCGTTCGTTTCAAATATTTTATTATCGTTTATAATTACGTAACCTTTAAATCGATTTTTAAATATTTATATTTTAATATTTATTTCTATAAGTTTTAAAGCTTTAAATTGCCAATTTTCTAGTAATTTAATATTAATAATATTAAAGGTATGCGATATTTTATCGTTAAATCAATCGGTAAACGGTTTTATTTAATTGTTTTTTTATAAATTAATCCGCTTTTCATATTTCTTTTCGTTTTTTATAAATTGTTTTAATTTATTAAAAAAAAAAGTTTTTTATAATTTTGTTTTATTAAATTTTTTTAAACAATAAATATTTAAATTAATAATTTTATCAATTAAATACGGGTTGATTCAATAATATTTAAGCTTTATATTTTTGAATATATTTATATATTGGGGTATATTATATAATAATATTAAATCGTTTATTTTTAAAAGTTTATTTTTTATCTTATTTTTATTTTTTTTATTTGTTAATTTGGTAACTTTACGACGTTAATTAATAATAATTTTGGTAACCTTAATTACGTTTCTAATTTTTTTTAAAAGCCGAATTTTTTAAATAATTAAAATTTTATATTATAATTTTCTATATCGGTAAAATTATTTCGATCGATAAAAACGTTTTTTATTCGTATAGCAGTTTATACGGGCTTAAGTCGTAACTTTTTATAATAATATTATTAACGAAAATCATTTTAAATAAAAACTTAATTTATTTTTTATTTATATTATTCGTCGTTTTTATTAAACTTTTAATAATCGGAACGTATTTTTTTTAACCAGGCCCTATCGTTATGCGGTATACGTAATTCCGACCTTTCGCTAAATTCCGAATATATTACAAATTTTAATTATTTCGTTTTCATTTTTAAAATTATTATTTATTTTAATTTTAATTAAAATACCGTATCGGTAAAAAATATATTTATTTAAAAACCTTTTAATTATTATTAACGTAATAAAATATAAAACTTTAATTTTTAAATAATCGGATAATTTATATTTTGTTTTAATCGTAACTTTATAATTATTATTATTAAGTATAAATTAAATATTAATTATTTAAATAGTAATTATATTAATAAGTTACAAAAAGCCGTAATTTTTTTTCGAACCGTCGATCAGTTACTTTTTGATATTTTATATACGCCTGTATTACTTTCCGAATATAACTAAATAATTTACGTTAATAATAAAAAGCTATTATACGACAATAAATCAAATTTCGTTTTTCTTAATTATAATCTTTATAATATTACCTAATTACCGTAAGTTATTTTCGTTTAATATTAATAACTTTACGGTTACTATATTACTTATTTATTTTATGCCATAAAATACCGTTTTAAATATAATACTTCAATATTTCGGTTTTAAAAACGGTTTTTGTTTTATTAAAACTTTACGTAACTAATTAAAAAAGTTTAATATCGTAAAAAACTTAACGTATTTTTATGACTTTTTAAATTAATTCTTAATAAAAGGTTTTTATTTATCCGTTTTAATAAAAATTAAAACTATACCGGTTAAAATAAGGTTAAACCGAATAACGTTTAGCTAAATATTAATAAAGTTTTTAAGTTTTCCTCTTTATTAATCGTTTAACGTATTAAAAACTTTAAGCAATTTTCGGAACAAATTATCGGCGGTTAAATTCTTTTTGCTAAAGATATATTTAATTTCGAAATTAAATATTTTTATTTAAGTAATTTAACGGGTAAATATAACTTTAAGCAAAAAATTTAAGCAATTATTAATTTAAATTATTAATATTTTAACGGCGGTTTTTAATATAAATTAAATTCCGTAAATATTATTTCGGAATTTTCTTAAAATTTTAAAAATAATTCGATATTTTAATTTATTAATATCGTAATTTAATTTAACGCCTTTTTAAATATTATTTTTAAAATACGTAAGATATTCGATATTATTAATTATTTAATTAAAAATATTTTTAAAAATATTTTTATTTACATTTATTTTTATAATAATTTTATGTATAATAAAATTATAATGTAAAATAATAATTATTATTTTTTTATATCCTTTATAATACTGTTTTAATTAAATTTTTAAACGAAAAAAAATATTTTTCGGAATAAATATATAAAAAATTCGGTTTTAATAACGAAATATCTAACAAAAATCCGGTAATAAATAACGATATTTAGGAAAACTTTAACTTCCGAAACGTTTTTATATAACGGAATTTCCAAAATCCTTTTTATCTTAATTATATCCGGTTACCTTTCATTTATTTTATAAAAAAATCCGATTATAACGGTTATTTTTTAATTTTATTAAAACTTTTTTATATTAATTAATATACCAATAAATTCGTAATTAATAAAAGTTTTGTTTATATTAACGATATATTTGTATATAAATTGCCGAATCTTTTAAAAAAAATTTTCGTCGTTATATTTTATTTTTAAACCTTTAATATTAACGTCGCCGATAAATAACCGGATAATATCGGGCATTAAATCCTTAAAAATTCTCCCTATTACGCGGTAAAAATAAGACATAAAATTAATAAACTTTATAATATTTATAATATTTTAATTAATTTGTTTTTAAAGCTAACCGGTATTATTATATTTTTAATTTACTATACTTTATAAAAAAATATCCAGATCTTATAATTTAACGGAATATTCGATTTAATTTTGCCATACTTTTGCCAATTTTAAGTTAAAATAACCTTTTTACGAAAAAGTATTTTTTAACATAAAACTTTTTTAATACGGTTAAATTTATTTTTAAGTTCATTAAATATAACTTTAAAATTTTCCTTAATAAATGGAATATTTTATAATATAATAATAAATTTAAGAAATAGGGTAATTAATAATATACAAAATCTATTAAGTTTTTTTTTATTTTAATTAATAATTTCCTAAATTTTTTAAGCTTTTTAATTTTTTCATCCCGGTTTTCGGGTAATTATTAATTAAAATTATCTTTTTTTTATTTCGGTTTATATATTATATTAATTTATACGGTACGATTATTATTAATTTTTTATTATATTTCGTTTTATAATATTTTATATAAAATATATATAAGTTTTTTATCGTTAAATTTATTTAAATTGATATATTAGGGTTTTAATTTATTATTTATAACCTTTTAAATTATTTTAAAATTTTAATTAATATATATATTATTAATTAAAAAGCGTAAAAGCCCGGAACGTATTTATCCTTATCTTCGTTTATAAACTTGCTTTCGTTAATAAAGTAACTTACTATTTTATCGGTTGTTTTTTTTTCAAGGTTTTTATTAATACGGATATTACGCGTAACTTCTTTAGCAGAAATTAAAAAAATAATAATTTTTAATAAGCCAAATTTTAAGTTTTTTTAATTCCGTTTAGGTTTATATTTAATATTATTTTCGATTTAGTTATAAAATTAAGTTTTAATATTAATAATTACATAACGTAATAATTATTAACGATATATAAAAAAATAATAATTAATCGGCTAATTAACCTTACGGATATTTTAATAATATCTTTAAACAATTTTTTTTTTAAAAGTTAAAATTTAGGAATAATATACGCGTTTATTACATAATTAATCTATATTATTTAACGTATAACGTAACGATAACGTTAAATTTAATTCCGATATTAATAACTTTATTATTAAATTTTTATTACCTTTATAACTTATTTTACCTCTTAATTTAAATAACAAAATAATATATTTAATTAAACTATATTACTGGACCGATAAGATTTTAATTTTTTTTTAACTTTTTACTTTAAAACCGATATCCATAATAAAAATTTTAAAAAGTTATTTTATTTTTAAAAGTTTTAATCTTTATATTTTAATTTCGGTTATTTTAATCGTTTTAAGATTTTTGGAATTAAATACCTTTAAAGTTTTAAAAGTTATAAAGTTTTTAAAACCTTTTCCAAAATCTGGGCAAATTTCGATTAATTCGGATTAAATAATTTTAAACTTCCTTTTAAAATTCTTTCGGAATTTTTTTTAAAAAATTTTAATTATATATTTATCGATTAAATTTCTATAAATAAAGATATTATTTATTGAAATAATATCTTTTGTTTAAAAAATATTAATATTTCTCCACAAAATATTATTTATTTAAATGCCGACTTTTATATTATAAAATGCAGAATTTTTAAATATTAAGTTATTATCATTAATTTCGTATTTAATTTTTTATTTTTTTTATTTTTAAAATTTTTTTCGTTATTTTTAAATCGTTTAAATTTTATAATGTTAATAAATACCGTTAATTAATCGGAATTATTAATTTTTAAAGTTCGAGTTTTTTTTAAATAACGAATATTTTTACTTTCGACGGGATCATTTTATAACTATTTATAAAAAAATAACCTTTTTTAAAATTAACGAAATAAATCATATTAATTTTAGTTACTTTATTTTAATGAATATCGAATTTTTATCGCTTTAATTATAAAATCCTAATATATTTTTAAAGTTTAATTTAATTAATAAGATCCGGATCTGGCCTGGTTAATTAATTATTAGCATTTCGAAAAATATCGTTTTACCGATTAAAATACCGTATTATTTCTTTAAATCGGATAAAAAAGGTTAATAAATTATAAATATATTTTAAAAAAAAATTTAAATTAAAATTCATTATTTAATTACTTAACGTTTTAAAATTTAAAAAAATTATATTATATTTAAAATAATTTTATTTTTTAAAGTTTTTTAAAAAAGAATATGTTCGTTATTAACAAATAAAACTAATCCGATAATTTCCATATTAATAAATAAACGGCATTTTTATATATTATATTTAATCTTTTAATAAAATTAATAAATATTTTAATTAAGGTTATTAAAACGTTTATTACGATTTTAATAACCTTTTTAATAATTATCTTAATTTCCGTATTTATTTTATTTACGGTAAAAATTTAATCGATTAAATTTATTCGGTTAAAAATTAATTACATTAATTAATAAATTAATATTATAATTATATATCCAAAATACTTTTTATTTTAACGGAACGTAATATTATAATATCCGGATTATTATTCGGTTTCTTATTTCGTTTTTAAAAATTTCGAGGTTTTAAATTTATCGGGCTTAATTAATTTTTAATTTTTATAATACGTTCGTAATTTTTGATATTTAATTAATCCAATCCGATAATAATTATTATAAACAAAGATTTTTTTTACCGTTATTATTTAGGCTATTACATTAAATAAAGCCGATTTTTATCTTTTTATTCGATCTTAAAACGAATATTTTTATATTATTATTTACATTTTTTATATTTAAAAAATATAACCTTATTTATAATCCAGTTTTTAATTAATATAAAAACCTTATCGTAAATTATCGCGTATAAATCTTTAAATTGCATATTTAAATTATTAATAGTTTTTTCGAAATATCCGATTAATAACTTTTTGAAAAAATTTTTAATATATTTGTTTTTATTAATTAATTACTTCTTTTATTTAAGTTTTTTTTAAAACGTTTCTTATTTTAACGGTAGATTTTAAATAATAATCGTAAACTTAATTAAAATTATTTCGTTAAACTTACTTATTTAAAGTTTTTAATTAATCCTTAATAATTTAAATTTATTTTAACTTTTATAATTTAAAAAAATTTAAAACAATTTTAATTATATTATTTTATTTAATTACTTTATTAATAATTATTTTAATTCGGTTTTTATGTTAATATTATCGGTTTAAAATAATAATTTAATAAATATTGTAAATTCCGTAAGTTTATATTTTTTATATAATCGAATAACTTTTTTATTTATTTTATAATTCCGGTTTTTAAAAAGCGAAAATCCGAATACATTAACGAATTTAAAAATATTATAAAAAATATAATTTATTTATAATAAATATAAAAAAACTTATTCGGGTGAATCGGTTTATACGAAAAATATAACAGGCGGCATAAATATTATAAACCTTATAAATAATTTTCAAAATTATTTACGTTTTTAAATTCTTAACAAATTTTAAGGATCCGATTAAATTATTATTATTTCGGAACTTAATTTTATTAGGTTTATTATCCTAACGGTTTTTTATTAATCGGTATTAAACGGTTATATTTGAAATAATTTTTTTTTTCGTAAAATTAAAGAAATTTAATATTAAAAATAATCCGTATTATAATTAAAATTAAATAATAATTTTAAAAAATTTATTAAAACTTATTTTAAATTAATTAATATTATTAATTTTTAAATTATTTAACTTATAAAATATTATTTTAATAAAAATATATTTAGGTATAAAGGAGATCATTAGTTATAATAATTATTTTAAATATATTCTCTTTATCGAATTTAAAAAATAAGTAACTTTTTTTTCTTAATCCTTTAAATAATTTTATTTTAATTAATATTACGTTACTAATTATTTAACCATATTTCTTTTAATTTATTAATTAATATTATTATTGTTAATCTAAACGTTATAATAGTTAAACTTAAAAAAAAAAATTCCCAAATAATATTACTTAATAATAATTCAATAAAATATTACCCGATTAATATTAAAAAAGTTTAAAATATATCGCGTAACGTTTTTTTTTTTTTAATTTTTATATCGTATTAAGAAACGTTATTTTCTTTTGGTATTTTTTTTCGTATACAAAATAAATAACTTTATAACTTTAATTTTTTTTTAGTTCATATTCGTTATTGTATTTATATCGCTAATTTTATTATTATTATATTTATTTTAATTAATTCAAATTTTAATAATTATGTCGTTAATAACGTAATTTTAATTTTTTTAATCTTTATTAATTAAATTTTATAATTTATTTTATTACGTAATTTTTTTATTAATACGTATAATGGTTTAAATCATATAATCGGTTTAAAATTTAGGTAATTAAGCTAGGTTTTAGTATTAATTACCGTCCGCGTTTATATTCCTTTACCGTTTTTCGAATAAAATTATATTTTTAAGTAAAATATTATATTTAAATAATTTAATAGCTTTTTTATTAATTGGAAAAAAGTTACTTTATTATCGTAATTATTAATCGTTTACCGCAAATTATTATTAAGTTTATATAATCGTAATCGTAATTGTAATTATAATTACGCTTTTAATTAAAACCTTATTTTTTCCGTTTTATAATCGGAAATTAAAAGTTACTTCGATAATTAACTAAAGCCAGTTTCATTTTTTTGGTAGCCAGATAAATTGGGACGGGAAAAATCAATCCTAATTAATGCATAATCGAAAAACGTGCTACGAATAAGCCCAGGGTTTAAAAGATAATAAAGATAACGTAAGCTGTATTCTGGTTTTGAGACCAGTATAGAACATAATTATAAATGATGAGTTGTGATGTTCTCGGGGTTACGCCCGGCGAAAAGAACCGCTAGAAATACATAGGGGGTACTGACTAACCGATCAGCCAGGTTATGTGTCCGACCCTGCACTCTGCTCTATTTTAATAATCTTTTAATCGGTTGTTAATAATAAGTTATTATGGTACCAAAATTCCAAATAACTTTTTCCTGTTAGAATAACAAATAACGGTATAGCCTAACCTTAAAAATTAATAACTTGAATAATTATAATTTATTTTTTATTCCTTTATTACGTTTATTTAAGTTTTTTACGTTTTTTAGTATTAATAATTATTATGCCCGTTATTATAAAAAGCTTTATTAAAAATTTAATTTTATTAAAGTTATAAATATTCTTTTTTACGATACCGTATTTTGCGATAATAATCCGAATAAGTTCGAATTATTTACGAAATATTTTCGGATTTTCGGATAAAACCCATTAATAATCAATCTTCCGATTTAAACGCGTTTAAAGTTTTTTTTGCCGTTTAACAAAGCTCGACGCCTAATTAACCCCGTCGCGTTTTATAACGCGTTAAGTAAGCAATAAATTCGCTATAGCTTTAACGTATTATAGCCGGACAGGAAACGTTTGCGTATTTAGGTCGAAAATCCGGTCAATAATAGATTTTTTTTCGGTCAGCGTTAATTTCCGCAAATTAGGAAGAATATTAATTCGGGCGTATTTGCCGTTAAAACGGTATGCTAAAGTAAAATACGAAACTTCATAAATAAAATTAAGTGTTTTATAACTAAATTTCGGATTTCTTTTTTTAGCCTGAATAACTAGGTTCATTCTCGCTTTTTTTGTAAGGCGTTCTATAACGTTGGTATTAAGAAATAAACGACTAAAGATAGGTAATTGGAATGGCTAAAAAAGTGTCTCGCTCGCTTATATATCTCGCTTGCATATGTGGAACGTTATATATAAAAGCAAGCTGTACACTTTTTTATTATTTTAACTATATTACTTTACTTATTTTTTTTTCTAATAACTATAACATAAAACAGCTTATAAAAAAAACGAACCTAGCCGTTTAGGTTAAAAACCGAGACCCGAAACTTAATTATAACAAACTTGATTTTATTTATAAACTTCCATTTATTACCTTAAAAACACGAATTAAGGATAGACGCGCTCGATTTAATATCGTTATCAATTCGCGCAAATTAAGCCGATTAAAAAATTATTATCGGAAAGAACTCTAATTTAAATACGTAAATAGTTTTTATCCGACTTTAATACGTTAAAAAAATAAGAATATGTTGCTAGCCTTAAGCGTTATAAAATATATTAAGATTAATTAAAAGTCGAACTTTATTAAACGGTAAAAACAAATTCTAAACCCGTTTAAATCGGAAAATCGATTATTAACAAGTTTTATACGAAATTCTAGAAATATCTCGTAAATAATTTAAGCTTACTCCGATTATTGTAAGAAAATACGGTATTATGAAAAAAGATTTATAATTTTAAGAAAATTATATTTTTAATAACGGTTTTATATTAATGAATATAATAGTTACTAATATCGGAAAAGGTAAAACGTTTAAATAAACGTAATAAAAGAATTACAATTATTTAAATTCTTGTTTTTTAAAATTAACTTATACCGTTATTTGTTATTATAAAAAAAGAATTATTTTGATTTTTAATATCGTAAGGACTTATTGCTAATAACCGATTAAAAAATCGTATTAAGTGATGATAATGAAGTAATAAATAAATTAAGTTTAAAATAAATCTGATATGTTAATAAATATATTTAAACGCAGAAGAAAAGTTCGAAATATTTTCTTATTTTTAACGGCTACGAAAGCTATTATTAGATAAGACTTAAAATATATTATGTTCATAACAATATTATGACGTTTTATAGATCCGCGTATATTTCGTATCGGCTTTAACTTTTTAAAACCATTAATTTCTTTATATTAAAATATATTTATTTGCAATTTGTCGAAAACCTAATACAATACTATTATATCTATATTACTAAAAAAGATTTCTTTACCGTCTTTTGCGATACGTTTTTAATTACTGTAACTTCCGATAATATCAAATTTAAATTCGTAAAAATTAAATATATTTTATTTGATCTTAATAACGTTTTTTCCGAATTGAAGGTTCTTTTTAATTATATATACGCCAACCGTTTTCCCGTCAACCTTTACCGGTTCCATTTATTTCCTACTTATAAAATCCTTTGAAAATATTAAAAAGAAAACTCTTATTTACAAGAAAAGATGAAAAATTATTAAAGTCATTCTTTAAAACAAAGAATAATTAAATCGGTTAATTTTTTAAATAAAAATCACTTATTACTTTTATACGAAAATATTCTTTTTCGGCAAAAAGTTAATTAATTACGCAAAATGAACTATATTCTAAATAAACGTTTTATTTTTTTTAAAAAAAAGAAGAGGAATATTAATTATACGAAAAAATACACTTTTCTGGCTTAAAAAGAAAAGGGGGTAAAAAAATGTAATTAAGAACAAGTAAGAAAGTTATCATAAAAGAATTAAAATTAAAAAACGAAAATATAGTATTTGCGACAAATCCGGGCATAATATATTTAAAAAAAAAATCAAATTCATTTTAATTAATGCGACATCTTATTATTAAACTATTTAATTTTATTATTATAAGGTGCCAAAAAATGTACCGATCGCTTATATATATAGCTCGCTTATATAATACGTTAGCCGTATATTTAAAAATAAACTTTTTAAAGTTTTCGATTAAATATTATGATACCATTTTCATATACCAAATAAATATAATAAATCTTGTATAAATTTGGCTAAAAAAGTATATATTCAAAAATAAGATTATATAAATATTTTATTATTTTAAACGTATATATAATTCACAATAAAAATAATTTAATATTTTTTCGTATTATAATCGGGTTTTTATTATATCTTTAAAACGCTCTATATCTTTATTTTAAATTAAATATATAGTATTAGAAATTATAATTTAATATTAAAAGAAGCAATTAAAATATATTTCGAAATTAAAATCTTTTTAAAATTTCGTTAACATATTTAAATATTTATATAAAAATCTATTCTGATTTTTTAAAACGTTTAAAGGAAATTAGAATACTATAATTAATATATTTTATTCTGAATTTTAAAATGAATATTTTAAATAAAACTTATATATTTATCAATTATAAATATAAAATATTTAATCTTTTTAATACCCTTTTTAAAATTTATAAAATTGATGATAATTCGGTATTTTAACCGAAATCTTTCCTTTTTCGACTTTCGGCGTATTATCTTTTAATTTTCCCTTTACTCTATATTTAATATTCGTCCGTTATAAAATTGTTCAACAGAGTTTCTTTATATCAAATTATAATTCGGTAATTACTTCTAAGCTTAAATATTTTAACTTTAAATATTATATTATATCGTTATTAGTTCGTAATTATTTCGTTTTATATAAACTAACGTTTTGTTTATAGATACTCAAAGCTATATAAAATATCATTACGTTAATATCTTTAAAAGAGAATGAATTAAATTTATTTCGAATAAAATTATTATTTTTTCGATTATATTATTAATATTTCTTTCCGGAAATTGCCAAAAAAGTAGTGTATTGTATACAAAGTCTTTATAAGAAACTACGTTATATAAATATAACGTTTTCGGACCCGTAGCATTTTAAAGTAATATATTTACTTTTCTATATTCTTTAATCGGAACGAAACTTTTCTTCGTGTATATTCCAGGATCTTAAATCGTTATCCTATAATTTAAACAGTTATGAATTAAATTAAAAATATATATTGTATATCTTATTTTCAAAATAACCAAATTTTTTAAAATATGAAACGTCATGTTTATCCTATAATATTAAATTAAAATTACAAAATACGTTTAAATTTATTTTTTTCTTTTAAAAATTAATTTATTATCTAAATAATTGATTGCTTTATAATTTTTAATAAACGGTACTCTTTTTTTCAAGATTAATCGGTAATAATACGCTTTTAAATTAATATTACTATAACTTAATTAAAGCGAAAAGTTTTTAAAGCTTTTTTTAAAAATATATAAAAATAATAAATAATTTATAATAAATATTTAAACAAGTTTTATAACTTATATTATATATATCCAACTTTTAACATTTTTATTTATTACTATCTTAACTTATTCGAAGATCTTTACGATTATTTTATTTTAATTATTTTGAAAAGCCTTATTACGTAATAACTATTAATACTCTTAATTTATTCCGAATTAAAATCATTTTAAACCGAAAACTTTACAAAAATCTCGTAAAAGATTAAAAACGTCGCCGTAACGTTTTTGGCTAATGGTTATAAATTCATTAAATTCCAATAATTTCAAAAACTAATCTTGACTTTTAAAGAATTAATTATTCCGTTTTTAATATTATTTTATTTGAAAAGAAGCAATAAAATCGCCCAATTAAATAAAATCGGCGTTACGATTCTATATAATTAATTCATTTAAATAATTAATATAATTATTTCAGAAATTTCGTAACGTTAATCTTAAACCATAAATTTGAATTATTATGTTATTTATTTATTAAACTTTTTAATAACTTTCGAAGTCTATTTTAATTTTTTTTGTATTTGCGATTAATATTTATAAATAATTAATTATCGTAAATTTTTCCAGCTTATTATAAATTAACGTATTACTTTTTAAAATGGTTATTTAAATCTAAACGAATTATTTAATCGATACAAAACGTTATTTAAAATTTATTTTATAAATTTGTTGTAATTCTTTTCGAAAATCTTATATTTCTATTTATAATAAGAAAAAGGCGTCAAGTTTTAGTTTTAGGCTTTTTCACTTCTAGTCGTTTTTTCGAAAATATTTATCGCATTATCCGTGTAATTAAGTTTTTTAATTTATATAATCTCTTCGAAAAATAAACTAATTACCCGTAATAATAAACGCAAATATTTTTAAAATAAAAGAATATATCGGGAGATATAAATTTCACCGATTAAAGAAAATTCTAATTAAAATTAATATAATCTTATAAATTATATACCTTAATTTTAATCTTAAATTTATTTATAAATTCTTTTTATTCTTAGAATTATTATAAATAACTGCGGGCGGTATTAATACAGTTATTATTATAATTATTAAAACACATATCGGCAATTACGTTGCAATTCTTCAGGCTAAGGGAAGAACTTTTGGTTGCTTAATTTCTGTTCTATAACTAAAGGTAGAAAAGCAGCTATATATAGACTTCAGCTCCTTTATCCTTATAATTCTAAGGCTATAAATTAAAGCTCTTTAGTTTCTTTAAAGCTTTTCTAATAAATCACCTTAATTACCGATATATCTTTATGGCCTTATGGTTACTATGAAGCCATTTAGACGTCGCCGGCGCCCTTAAGCATCTAAATAAATCCGTCCTGCCCGATCTCCGCTTTTAGCAACCACTATTCCGTTCAACCTATATGTCTTTAAATCCTTGGGGAATAAAATGCACCTTTAAATCTTTTACCATATAACTTTTTAATAACATCGTGAACCTTTTTGATATATCTTTAACGTTTTAATTTTCTTTTTAATATTCCGATTTCTTTTTATAAAACGTTAATATTTCCGGCGACGTTATTACTAAATCCGTAACGGGTTTTCCGTTATTAATTATTTTGAATCAAAATCTTTCGTTTAATCTTTTACGTTTTTCGAAACGTTAACGTAATTTTATTTTGGATATTTTTTTAAGATCCTCTCTAGTTCTTTTGAAAAAAGAAATTTTTAAAAGTCTTTATACCTTTTTTAGTTTTTTTTAAGTCTTTTTAATCGTTTTTAATTCTTTTAAATATTATTACGGCGACGAGCCTTTATTTTTATTCGATAACGGCCGTTACGTATATAAACGTTTCTTTTTTATTTAAAACGATTAAAAAAGATTTAAACTCTTTTTTTTTAAAAAAGAAATTAAAGTAATATTTTTGTTAAATTTATTATTAAGCGCTCTTGCATTAAACCTGCCGTCGAACCTGTCGTCAAGCCTGCCGACAACCTTTTTCCTAACCTTCGGTACCAAAACGGAATAATATTTCGAATGTAATATAAAATAGGTAGATTATATGACGGCAGCCACCAGGATCAAACCGTAAGGCTGGCAACCGTTATATAGGGTTAACAGCTGCCACATGAACTAGCTACCTGCTATATAGCAAGTAAGGATATTTATAGATCTTTACGTATTTTACGGTTCTGGGTTTTTTTTTCCTGTTTTTTTCTTTACCTTAAAATCTTCGTTTACAACGTTAATAAACTAATTATTATGTTATATGAATATTGGCCGTATTATTATTTTAAGCTCACTTTTTTTTTCTGGCTTAATAATTAATAAATAAGGTATTATATTTTTTATACGTTCATACGTAATAACGAAAAATAATACGTCTTAAATTAAACCTAAAACTAAAACCTAAATTAATTAATATTAGAATAATATATTTCTTAAAAAAATTACTTGTTAGTTAGTTAACGTTTAAAACGATTTAGATTAATTAAATATAAAATCGAAAATATAAAAAACGACGAATACCTTAAAAAACCGTAAAGAATAACGTACCGAAAAATAAAACCGAATTTTTAAAATTAAAAGATTTATTAAATTAAAATTAAGAATGTAATTATTTAAAACCCGATTCCGATAAATAATTAACAAATATAATTGTTCATAGTAATTAAAACGTTGAAAGAAAATATTAAAGATTTTATAATAAAATCGTTTATTTTTAAGCCGGATAAACTTAGTATTATTTTTTTTAATAATGTTACTCGCCTTTATCGGAAAAACATAATTAATAACGTTTTCGATAATATTAATATGTTCCGTTTTACCGGTATAATAATATAATCCGCTTTGCGTAAATTTATAAAAAATAATAACGTAAATTTTAATTATGACTAAAAAAAAAAGTTTATATTAACGACCTAATTAAGTTTAACCGTAACAAAATTAAATTTAACCTTTAGGTACGTAAGGTCGTAAATAAGTTCGAAATAAATTAATTAATTTTTTAAAACGAAAAGATTTATATAATTTATTTAATAACTTTTTTTCAAAAAAAGGCCGAATAAATATTTTAAATTTATTAGCGATCAATTATTTAACCTTTTTTTTTTTTGCGAAATCGAAATAATTTAAGTATTAAAATTATCGTATTATAACCTAAATTAAATTTCCGTCATTAAAAAAACCTTCCGTACTTTTGTTTTTAAGTCCGGCAGAAATTAATATATTTCCGATTTTATTTTTAAATTTAACGTTTTCGTTTAAAACGTTAAAATTGCGGAAATTAAATAAAAATAGGTTAAATAAAAATATATTCCTTTAAATCTTAATTTACGTTTTTTTAAAAAGAGCTATAATTTTAACGTTATTTATAAAAGGTTTTATAACCGCATTATTATAATTACTTATAATAATTAGCGTATTTATATAAAACGTTAAAAAAACTATAAACTTTAATTATACGATTTTAATAATAATAAACCGAAAAATAAAAATAAGAAATCCGGTTTAAAGAATAATTTTAGCAAATCGAAAATTTTAGGCAATATTGGCAAGCCTTTATCGAAAATCGAAAAAAAGGCCTATTAAAAGGTTCGTACGTATTTTAATTACAACAATATAAAATATAAAGTTAACATTTACCTAGTTAAAAAGAGGTTATTATAATAAAGATAATAAAAAGATAATTTAATTGCGATAAATCTAAAAAAAGTAAAACCGTCGGAAATCTTTTTAATAATCCTTTTTATATTAATAATAACGGAAATAAATAGTCTTCAAATATGAAAGGTTTTTATTAAAATTCCGTTAATTTAAACCAATAAATTTAATTTCCGGATTACCGTTTTTTGTAGTATTAAAATATAAACTTAATTTTTTGTAAACCTTTTTTTTTGTTAAATGAGCAAAAAAACGATTATAAGTTCGTATTATCCAGTTAAAAGAATTAATAAATTATAGGATTACCGGAAATCACCCGGCGGCTAAATAAAAGCCTAAATAATTATATTATTCGAAATTAACGGGTAAGGTTTTTTTGATTAAATTTTCTAAATTATAGATACCGGCTATAATATTTTTATCGTCTTAATTAAAATAGAAATATAATTCATTATTAAACTATAAAAATAAAAATATTATTTAACCCGATAAACTTTTAATTTTAATTAAGTCTTTACCGGCGATTAAACTTTTGATTTAATATTTACTGGATAAAAATATTATCTTTGAAGCGTAAAAAAAAAGTTAACTGCCGTAATTACGTTAAAAAAAAGCTAATAAGTAATACTAAATTTTCCGACGCTTATAAAAAAAGCCCGAAAATAGTTTTATTTCAATATCCGTAACCGTTATTCAGTTAAATATAATAAATGAAAAAGATATACCGGATACATATAATATTAAGCCGATTATTTTCGTAAAGAAAATTATTAAAAATAACGTAATTATTGCTTATTAACAAATAAATTAAATATTAATTTTTGTATAAAATAATAGAGTAAATTTCTTTTCTTTTAAAACATTGTTTTTATGAAAAATAAAAAATTAAATTTGTTACGTTAACCGTTTTATAAAAAAAAAATATATACCGGATAAAAATTCCCTTTTCTTAACAATAAAAATCCGGAATATATAAAACGAATTCGGAAACTTTCATCAAAACTTTTCTTTTATTTAAAAAGGTGTTTTTCGAAAAAAAAGTTAATATTTTTCGTGATTTCCGATTCTGTTATAATATTTTTTGGAATTTAATCGGTCGATATCCGTTTTTAAATCTTTGGCTTATTAAATACCGGTTTAATATTTTCCGCTAAAAAGAAATATTAAATAAATTATTAAAAAAAAAACATTTCGAATTATATATATAAAAAATCACCGATTTAACTTTATTTATTTTAATACATTTATTAAAACGTCGGTTTTATACTAATTATTATGAAAGAAATTAATATTTGAAAAATTATTTTATTTTAACTTTTTTATTTAATAATATTATATTTAATTGTTAAAATATTAAACCTTTTATTAAAATTAATATTATTTAAGTGTTTTATAAACTTTATATTATTATTAAATTGGAATATTTAATAATATTTAAAATTTATTAAAAAAAGTTTTAAGAAAAACCATTTTTATTTAAATTTATAATAAATTTTATTTAATAAAAATGGTTTACTAATATTTAATTATATAAACATTTTAATTATTACGTAAACGTATATATCGATAATATATTAATTTATTCCGGTTTTAAAACAATCCTTAAAATGTTATAAAAGGGTTATTTATTAGTTATATAAAATTAATCTTAAAAGAAATCTTAAAAGATTCCTGTTTAACCTTAAAAAAGTAAATTCTTTCGATATTATTATAAAAATAAACGTAAATATGTTTATCGATTTAATTAAAAGTAAAATAAATTAAAAATAAAAATGGGAAAACTTTAATAACCGTACTGTAATCCGTTTATTTCTACAATTTTATAATTACGTACGAATATTTTATTACTATAAAAATGGCATAATTAAATTATTAAACTATTTATTAAAAAGAGATTTTTTTTTCGTAATAAAATCCGAATATAAATGAATTTTCGAAAAAATAAAATGAGTTGTTTACGAAACTTTAATTTTTATTCTTTTTCGATTTAATTAATCGATTAAAATAAAAATAAATACGTTCCGTAACCTAATTGGAAATATTATTTAATAATAATAAAAAAATAACGAATACAAACTTTTAAAATATTTTTTAAAAATCATAATTTTATTAAAAAGGGCGTATTTTATTCAAAACCGAAAATTATTTATTATAATTTAAACTTTCCAATATTATTATTTTAAACTTTAAAAATAGTTTTTTTTATTATAATTAATTATTAAACTTTATTATATTATATAAATAAACCCGTTTTTTAGACGTGAAATCCGATAAAACGATTTCATGATAATTACGATATTAATTTTTAATATTAATTTAAAAAAGAAATATTGCGGCAAATACTTTCTTCCGAGAAACGGTTAATTTATTTATAATTAAATCATAAATAAAAGGAAAAAAATTAAACCTTAATTTTATTAAAATAATTAAACTTTTTTATCGTTACTATTAACGAAATATTAACTAGAATACGGAACGAAAATATTTCGTAAAATATTAACTTGGTCGATTTTATTTATTACGAAAATAACCCATAAAATTTAAACAAAAAAGATAATAAATTAGTAATATCCGAGAAAATAATTAACAGCTATAAATCTTTTATATCGTATTTATTCGTAAAACTTACGTATTTAAAATGTTTATGTCTTTTGGTTAAAATGAAATAATTAAAATATTAATACGAAAATTTACTTATGTTTAGTTTAAATAAAAAATTCGCTATTATATCCGGAATTATTATAATTATTATCGGAATAAAATGTTTTAAAATAAAACCCTAGAACTTTTTTACCTTTTTTTTATTACGAATAATATTTAAAATTATGTTATTATCGATGGAAAGAATATACCGAAAAACCGTTACTGTCATAATTATATATAAACATTTATTAATAAACTTAATAAAGTTATAATAATTTAATTAAATAAAAGAAAGTAATATTACCGAAATTTTAATAAACTGATATTATTAATATTCGTACAATTTACCTAAAATATTTATTTTTCAAATTAATAATAACGTAAAATAATTTGCTTTTTAATTTTTAATTAAATTAAATAAATTTACAGATATAAAATATCGTTATAAAACCGTTTTATATTCGTAAACTTAAAAGGTTATTAAATTTACAAATTAAAAATTAAATTAATATTTCAGGTTTGATATCGATAAATATTAAAACAATTAAAACGTATATATACCGGTATTATACTTCGCATAGAATTTATTATAATATTTATTAAGTAATACGATTGTGTTAAAAATTATATTAAATAAAAATATTAATAATTTATTTTCGTTAAATTTAAATGTAATAAAGACAAAAATTAATTTAATTCAATAAATATTAATAATTATTAAATAAATCGAAAACATTTAAACGTTTCCGAAAAAAGTTACGTTAAAAACGTAAAAACGTTGAAAAGCGAAAATTAATAAAAAATATTATTTAATTAATGTTAAAATTGGTAATAAAGTTTTTTTCCGTAAAAAAAGTTTTGTAATATAAATATCAATTATTTATTTAAATTTATAATAGATAAAATGTTTTAAAGTTTAAAAAAAATGCGGATATAATTTCGTTTTTGATTTGTTATTATATTATAAAATAATTTATTTATTTTACGTCGATTTGTTAAGTAAAGCCGACGATAATCCAATATTTCAATAAATTTAAATATTACCGTTATTTAAAAAATTTGAGGCTAAATTCAAGTTTCAAGTAAAAGAAATAACGTAATTAAAAGTTAACGCGCGCCATAAAAAGTTGTAATATTAAATTAAATAAAAAATAAAAGATTTCGACAAAATATAATATTTTATAATTAATTTTAAAAACCTTCCGATTATAATAAACCACTTTTATACGGGATATTTTAAAATATCTAGATTACCGGTTTATTTATAAAAATAAATATGCGTAATAATTACCGAGAAGATTAACGAAAATTATCCCCATAATAATAAGGCTGCAAAAGTAAAAGCCGGATTAATAAGAAAAAAATGATATTTATAATTAACAAAAATTTACATATTTTTTTTGATCGTATATAATTTTTTGGAAAGTGGTAATATAACGGCAGCTACCAGAATTAAACCGTAAAACTGGTAACCGTTATATCGGGCTGATAATTGTTACATAAATTAGTTACCTGCTATACAGAAAGTAAGGATATTTGTAGATCTTTATTCATTTTACGGTTTTGCTTTTCTTTGCTTCTTTTTTTTAGCTTAGAATCTTCGTTTATAACGCTAATAAATTAGCTACTATGCTATATTAATGCTGGTTGTATTAAATTGAAATGTTATTTATGCTAAAAAACGGAATTAGACGATATTACCATGTCGCAAATGCGTTATAATTCTTTAGGCTAGGGGGGGAACTGTTGTTTACTTGATTCCTGTTTTACAACTAGGGGTAGGAGGGCAGCTATATATAGGTTTCAGCTTCTTTGTTCTTATAATCTTAGGGCCATAAATCAAATCCTTTTGGTTCCTTTAAAGCTCTTTTAATAAATCATCTTAACTGGGGACAATATATAAATAATTATTATTAATATATAAGATATATCGTTTTAATAATAATTAATTAATTAATAATATCCCAAATCAAGTAAATAAAACTTTTAATTATTAAATATAAAGAATTTTATTTATATTATATTATATAATTCATTATAGGTTCTTTAAAGAGAGTAGCGCACTTTAATGTAGTCTAGTTCCGTGATATACATAGTTCGATTAAAAGAAGCCTTTCTATATATAGGGTGCTAGCGTACCCCTTGCTAGCTGACAGGAGCTGCCATATATAGCCTTCAGCCCCTTTATTCTTGTAATTCTAGGGCTATAAGAAAGCTTTTTAAATCTCTACAGTTCCTTTCAACGTCCTTTTAACAAATTAATATAACTGTTGATAAACGTTAATAAATATAAAATAAATTACGAAAATATATATTTAATTTTAGAAATTATTAATTATTATATTTTAAAATATTAGTAAATTATAATTATTGTATATTTTTATAGTTATATTTAATTGTTTATTTATTCGTTACGAAATGAAATTATTATCCTTGCATTTTAAAGTTTAACGACGACTTGCTTTTTTATTAAAGTTATTAGCTTTCCGGTTAACGTATCGGTTATATCGAAAGCGTTAAGGTTAACGGCGTGCTATATATCACGAAGTTAAACGTAGTATTTAAAGCGCGTTTATTATGTAAGTTAATTGTAACGTATACGAAAACGCTTTTTTAAGACGGTTATAAACTTCATTAAAAAAAGCGAAGTCTTATTTAAAATAATAATAAAGATAGAAAGCGGTTAATTAATTAATATAGAAATCAATTAAAAAAGATGTAAGCTATTAAAACACATCGATCGGAGCGTCCGGCTTATAATTATTAGGTTTATTAGAATTGGTATATAAGAAGATATATTAAAAAGTAATATATAACGATTATGGACTTCATTAATTATTAAACCTAGTCGTACGATTAATGTTGGTAATGTTATCGTAGAAGTTTGAGCAATAAAGTGATACTTACGTTTGGTAATAGTAGATAACCGTAAATAATTAAGGTAACCAAATTATATTATAAGTTGGTATTATTTAAGTTATGAAAATAATAAGCGTATATATTTTAATTAAGATCCGTTTAAATCCGTTTATCTTTTTGGATTTATACCGTATAAATAAATTGGATTTTTATGGATTCGAAAAATTTTTGGAATTTATACCTTTTAAATGTATAAATTCTTTTAAATCCGAGGATTTATTTGGATTTATATTACGTAATTTAAAGTTTTGAGTTACAAATAATTCTGCTTAATTTCCGACCATTAATTGGTAAATTAAGCTTGGTTGGTTATGATACGATTTTTTTAAAAAAGAATCTTTTTAAAAATTAACTTTTTATCGTTTTTATTTAGTAAGTAATTTCTTTTCATATATTATTTTTGGTTAAATTTATTCGTTATGTTTAATTGCGTTATTAAAAAAAAATTTTATACACATTTTAATTAAAACGAATGACGTTAATATTTAATCTTTTTTATTTAATAATAAAATTTCGATATGATATTTAATTTTTTATTTTTTAAAAATAAGGGAAAATGTGTTATAATAAAGAATGTAATTTATTATGAAAAGTATAGTTTAAAACAACCGAATTATAATGGTACGGATATGGTTTTTACTTTTTTGCGTAATATTATTTGAAAATTGGAACGTTTAAAACGTAAAAGAACTCTGGTTAAAAAAAGGTTATTTCGATCGTAAAAGAAAGAAATGAATAAAATAACTATCCGTGTTTATCGGTTATGTTAATAACGAAAATTCTTTCGTATTAAAAATATAGAAATATTAAATTATAGATTGTAATTTTTAAAAAATTAAATAAATTCAAAAGAAATTAAAAGTTAAAACAGTTATATAAGCCGTATAAATTGTTTAAAATACGGGTAATTAATTCGTTTAAAGTATGAAGGAATTAATTAGGCTTTATTAATCAACATAAATTAAAATATTTTTAGTTTTAACGGTCTCGATATTATTAATAAACAAATCTTAAAAGGAGTTAGACCTTTATAAAACTTTTCTTAAGTTTTGAAGTATTTTCGAAATTTAGATAACTTTTTCATTTAATTAGATCTTAAATAAATCCTTTTATTTTCGTATATTTAATATGTTTTTTTATCTTTTAAATTAGTGCCTTCTTTCTAACTTTTTTTTTCCCGTTTGTTATTGATTTTAATTATATCCGTTATTAAAATAAACAGAATAAAAAGATTTAAAAAAAAAATTAGCTTTCGATAATAACTTTAATTTCAAGTTAGTTTTTAAATTTCTTTTATTAATTTTATATAAATTAATATATTTAAAACTTACTCTTTTATTAAATTATTTATTTCAAACGTTTTCAGTAATTAAGTAAATTTTCTTAATCTTTTTTAATTATAATATTTATTTATTTAATTAGGTACGAATTTAAATTTTGTTTTTATTTTAATACATAATCGCTTCGACTATTTTAATATTAAAATTACTTTAACGTTAATTTATTTTTCGTATAAACTTTTATAAATTTTTAGTGCGAAAATAAATTTGGTAATTGTTAACGTTTTTTTGATATTTTTTAGTAATTAATAATATAGGTTAATTATGTTATTAATAACTTTTCCACTTAATTATTTTGTTTGTAATCAATATAGTATCGTAACTACGTTTTTAACGTTTAATTAATTCTTTCCGTTTATTTGTTTATTTACGGTTTAAATATATTAAACAATTTATAATTTAATTTCAATGAAGTTATTAATATTTGTTAAAATTTTAAAATAAAGGTTATATTTTTATTTAATATAATTTTTGTTAAAAGTTTACAAATATTTAGGATATATTTAAAGAAAATATATATAAATTTCTTATATCTGTATTTCGTTATAAGTTAAAGAATAGGAAAATTTCGTAAATTAATAAATAATGACGAAAATATTATTGTAATCTATTTTTATAACTAGATTTTTTGATATAAGAAATTTAATAATAAAATTAAATATACTAAAATATCATCTTTATTTTATAATTAATGATAATTATAACTTTTTATAAGATTTATATCGTTATATATTTATTTTGGCGTAAATATTATAGCATTGTATTATTTCTATACGGTTAAGTTTATTTTAAAAAAGTAATATATTTATTTTAAAGGTTTTAAAGTTTTACAAAATTTTAAATATTTTTATAATTAATATTTATATATATTTCGTATTAAGTTTTTTCAAAACTTTTTGCTATTGAAATTTTATTTACTTATTATTTTTCGAGCCGGTCATCGTTATATTATTATATACGTTAATTTATATTATCCTTTTATCGTAATATCTTATTTATATTTTCAATATCTTTCGAGGATTATATTAAAAACTATTTATTATGCTTTAATTCTATGTTTTTTTAAGTTAAATCGTTTATCAAATACGTTTATTTTGCTGTTTTTAATTTTCTACGACAAATAATCACCTAATTATTCTTTTTATTAATTTTTGTATTATATAAAATATATAATATTTTTATAATTTCTATACATGTTAATTTAGCATATATTACTTATGAAATAATATTTATAGAAATTTTAAAAGCGTTAACGAAAATTTAAAAAAAATTCATTATATATAAAGTAATTTAATCTAGTTTTATATAACTTCTAAAAATAAAAGGTAATAACATAAAGGTTTTTTTAATTATTTCGATATTTAATTATTCTTTTTAAAACGTAACTTAAAACGTTAATTTTTAATGTAAATACTTGCTTTAGGTCGTATATAATTAGTATCAGTTCATTGGTTAAAGCGTTCTTAATTTGCTAAAAGGTTTTTTTATTTTTTTGAGTATTTATTTAAAATACCTTTTTTTAGGGTAAATTTTGTTAATGGTATAACTATTTTAATGAAGTTGCGTATAAATCTTTTATAATAATTGGCGAATTTAAATTTTTTTTTTTTAACGTTAACCGGCTATATTTATTCTTTACCTGCTGCAAGTTTTTATAAGTTTATTTTAATATATCTAAAAATAATAATATATTTTAGATATTTTATTTTTTACATTTAAAAAATGCTTTTTTCGGCGTCAATTAAGAAATTGAGGTTTTATAACGTTTGTAGGATCGGATAGATATATTTTATATTTATATTGTTTTTTTTGTTTGCGAATAAATTAGGATATCGCCAAGGTGATATATAACGAAAATATCCCAGTATATTCGTAATATATAAATGATTATTCGCTGGAAAGTTACCGGTAAGCTCGTAAACTTAAAAGGTATAATAAGGTATTTAAAATGTTTATATTTGGGTTTAAAAACTATTTTTTATTCGTTATATAGCTTAATTCGTATTTGATTATATCCTTTTCTTAAATTTAAAAACCTAAATTTTCTTGTTTCGTATAAATAATTCCTTATTTCGGTAATTAATAATAATACGGTTTTATTTTTAATAATAATATCGTTAAGTTATTTAAAATCGATAACGAATTATATTTTCTATTTTTTTAATAGGAAAGAATATTATATATTTTATTAATAAATTAAAACGTTATATATAATTTTTATTTATTTATTTTTGCAATGATTCCGTACTCTCTTTAATTTTATTTAATTTAGGTTATAAATAATGGAAAAAATAATCGTTTTGTTTTTTTAAAAAAAATATTTCGGAATTTTATTCATTATAAGCTAACAATTTTATTTTAAGCCTTTTTAAAAATAATGGTTCATATTTTTAATATTTTGTTTATACTTTCGTTATTTATTTCCTTAATCTTTAAGTTTTAACCATAAATTATTATTCATTTCCCGAAATAATGCTTTAAGATTTATAATAATACGTCGTATTTTTTTAGTATATCTTTTATTTCTTATATATTTTGTTTTTTAAGTAGTAAAGCTTTTATCGTATTTTTATATTTATATTTATTAACCTTATTAATTGAATATCAAGATTTTATATTATTTGTATCGATAGAAAATAAAGCGGAGTTTATTTAGCCAATTTTTTAATCGATAGTTAGGTTATATTATTTTAATTTTGGTAATTCGAGAATTCTGTTGTAGCTTTTTATCAAGATCATGTCGCAATTAAAGATTTCCTTTTTCGATAAAAGTTTTAAAGTCATTAATTTTACGTTTGATTTATCCGTTATCGTAATTAAATATTTAATTTCCGATATTTTCGATTTTGTAAGGATTTTTCTATTTCGTTATAGCAATTCTAAGTTATTTATTATTTTTAAAGCGATATAATTTATTTATATATTTTCGGAATTCATTATTACAATATATTATTGTTTTTTAATTTGTATTTATATTATAATTAATTCTTTTTTTTACCGTTTTTATTACGTTTAAAGCTTTTTTAAAATATTATTATCTACCTTTATTCTTTTTGCTAATTTTAGGTTTTTTTTATAAATGACGTTAATTGTTTTGAGCTGTTTTTAAGTTTTGTAATACCTTTTAAAAGCTATTTGTTTAGCTTTTATAATTATTATAAATATTTATTTTGTTAATGTAACGTAGCTTTTAAAAAGGTAATTCATTTTTGGAACGTTTTTTTAATAATATATTTTACTTTTAAAATTTTGATTCTATGAAAAGAAAATAATGAAATTCTTTTTTAAAAAGCGTATTATTTTATTATGTTTTTAATAAACGTTAACTAAAACTGTAAATTCGTAATTAGTTTTAGCAATACTTTCTAATTATTTTTTAAACTGGCTTTTTTTAAGTTTGATAATTATATTAATTGTAGTAATAAAAAGGGTTCTTTGTAAAATAACTTTTTTAATTAATTTCTAAATGTCGTTAATTAAACAATCTCGTTTTATATTATTATTTTTTATAAATATCTGTATTATTTCTAGTTTTTAAGTTATTATTTATTTAATTATTAAAATTAAAGCTTTATTATTATATTTGCATATTCCGTCGTACGATATATTTTTTATGATTTTCGTACGTTTCGTATTAAAACTGTTTGCAATTAACGACGTAATATTTTCTATGCTGATCGGGCTTTTTGGAGTATAAGGTTTTATTTTATTTTCGGTATTTTTTATCCAAATGTTAAATATTCCTTAATCAGTTTTTTTTTTGTTTTCCGTCGACGTTATATTTTAAAAAAATTAATTTTCTTAATTTCTTTAATTTTTTTAATCTTTTTAATCTTTTTAATCTTTTTAATCTTTTTAATCTTTTTAATCTTTTTAATATTTTTAATATTTTTAATCTTTTTAATATTTTTAATCTTTTTAATCTTTTTAATCTTTTTAATCTTTTTAATCTTTTTAATCTTTTTAATCTTTTTAATCTTTTTAATCTTTTTAATCTTTTTAATCTTTTTAATCTTTTTAATTTTTTTAATCTTTCTAACTTTTTTAATCTTTTTAAGTTTTTTAATATTTTTAATTTTTTTAATCTTTTTAATTCTTTTAATTTCTTTAAATCTTTTAACTTTTTTAATTTTTTTAATTTTTTTAACTTTTGTAACTTTTTTAACCATATTAATCCTTTTTTAATTTTTATATTTTTATATTTTTGCAGTTATTTTATAAAAATAATTCGGTAGAAATTGTGACGGCAGCCATCAGGCAGCCACTAGGATTAAACCGTAAGGCTGGCAACCGTTATATAGGGCTGGCAGCTGCTATATAAACTAGCCACCTGCTATATAAAAAGTGAGAACATTTGTAAATCTTGACGTATTTTGCGACGTTATCTTTTTTCCCTTTTTTTCTCTAACTTAGAATTTTCGTTTATAAGGTTAATAAATTAATTATTATGTTATATTAATGCTGGCCGTAATATTATTTTAAGCTTATTCCCTTTTTCGCTGACCTAGCAATTAATAAATAAAGTATTATATTTTTTTTACGTCGATACGTAACGATAAAATATCACGTATTTTAAACCAGACCTAAATTTAAAACCCAGATTAATTAGTATTAAGATTAAATTCTTGTTAAGAAAAATTACTCTTTAATTAATCGATGTTTAAAACAATTTAAATTAATTAAAGGTAAAATGGCAAGTATAAAAAAAGATAAATATTTTGAAAAAACGGCAGAAAATAACGTACAAAAAATTAAGACCGGATCATTAAAAATAAAAGGTTTACTAAATTAAAATTATAACTATTTAAAAACCGATCCCGATAAATAGCTGATCGACGAGAGGGCTAACAAGAACTAGGACGTCCAGGGAAAACTTTAAAGATTTCGTAACAAAGTTGTCCGCTTTTAGGCCAGATAAAGCTATTATTTCCCTACTTTTTTCGATAACGCTAACCGCCCTTGCCAAGAAAACATAATTAATAACGTTTTCGGTAATATTAGCACGTTTCGCCCTACCAGTATGGCAACATGGCCCGCTTTTTATAAATTTGCGGAAAATAATAACGTAAATTTTAATTATAATCGAAACAAAAGCTTACGTTAACGATTTAATTAAGTTTAACGGTAATAAAATTAAATTTAACGCCTATATCCGTAAAGTTATAAATAAGTTCGAAATAAACAAACCAATATTTCGAAACGAAAAAATTTACATAATTGATTGAATAAATCTTTTAAAAGAAAAGGAGGAATAAGTAATTAAAATTCGTTATTAATTGATTATACGATTTCTTTTACGTAACCGAAATAATTTAAATATTGAAATTATCGTATTACGATTCGAATTAAACTTTTATTATTAAAAAAACTTTCCGTACTTTATTTTTAAGCTCGGCAAAAATTAAGATATTTACGATTCTATTTTTAAATTTAACGTTTTCGCTTGAAAAGTTAAAATTGCCGAAAATAAATAAAAGTAAGTTTTATAAAAATATATTTTCTTAAATTTTAATTTACATTTTTTTAACAATAACCGTAATTTTAACGGTATTTATAAAAAGTTATATAATTATATCGTTATAGCCGGTTATAATAACTAATTTATTTATAAAAAACGTTAACAAAGGCATAAACCTTAATTATATCATCTTGATAATAATAAACCGAAAATAAAAATAAAAAACCTTATTTAAGTAATAATTCCGGCAAATTAAAAATTTCGGGTAATACCGGTAAGCTTTTATCGGAAACCGAAAAAAAGATTTATTGGAAAATTAAAACGTACTTTAATTATAACAAAACGGGATATAAGGTTAACGATTGCCCGGATAAAAAAAAGGTTGCTATAATAAAAATAATAAAGTATTCGTTTAATTCCGACTAATTAAAAAAAAAGATTATTAGGAAATTTTCGATAATTTCTTTTTTTAATAATAACGGAAATAAGTGATTATAAAAAATGTAAAGTTTTTATTAAAATTACGTAAATATAAATAAATAAGATTAATTTATATATTATCGTTTTCTATAATAACGGAATGTAAACTCGATTTTTCGTTAACCTTTTTTTTTTTTAAATAAACGAAAAAACGATTATAAATTTATATTATTCGGTAGGTAAAATTAATTTAATTATAAAATTATCGGAAATAATTTACCGGCTAAATAAAACCTTAAATAATTATAATATTCGAAATTAATAAATAACGTTTTCCCGATTAAGTTTTTTAAATTATAAATATCAAATACGATGTTTTTATCAGTTTTAATGAAATAAAAAAATATAATTTATTAGTAAATTATAAAATTAAAAAAGTTATTTAAGGTAATAACTTTCCAGGTTTAATTAAATTCTTATCAGCGATTAAATTCTTAACCCGATATTTATTAAATAGGTACGTTAATCTTAAAATTTAAAAAAACGTTAATCGTTACGATCGCGTTATGAAAAAGTTAATAAATAATATTAAATCTTTTAACGTTTATGGAAAAAACCCGAAAGTAATTTTACTTTAATATCCGTATTTATTATTTTATCGGATATATTAAATAAAGAAATATACCGTACGTATATAATATTAAACCGATTATTTCTACGACAAAAATTATTAAAAACAATATAATTATCGTTTTATTAACGAACAAATTAAAAATTAACTTCCGTACAGAACGATAAAAAAAATCCCCGTTATTTTAAAAAATTATTTTTTTTAAAAACAAAGAATTAAAAGTTATAACGTTAACCGTTTTACAAAGATAAAAAATATATAACGGTTAAAAAATTCCTTTTTCCAAAAATAAAAATCCGGAATACGTAAAATAAATTCGGAAGTTTTTATTAAAACTTTATACTTATATCAAAGGATCTTTTTCGAAAAGAAAGTTAATATTTTTTTAGATTTTTATTCCGGCCATAATATCGTTTTGGAATTTAATCGGCCGATACCCGTTTTTAAATCGTTAACTTACCGAACGTTGATTTAATATTTCCGTTAAAAAATTAATCAATAAATTATTAAAAAGAAATTTTATGAAATTATATATACGAAAAAATACCGTTTTAATTTTATTTACTCGAAAACCATATTTATTAAAACCCCGGTTTTATATTAATTACCGTTAAAAAAATTAATATTTAAAATATTATTTTATTTTAACCTTTTCATTTAACGGTAGTATAGTTAATTATTAAACCATTAAATGTTTTATTAAAATTAATATTATTTAAATGTTTTATAAATTTCGTATCGTTATTAAATCTAAATATTTAATAATATTTACAACCCGTTAAAAAACGTTTTAATAAAGAATATTTTTATTTAAATTTAAAATATATTTTATTTAATAATAATTATTTATTCATACTCAATTACATAAATTTTTTAATTATTTCGTAAACGTTTATTCCGACGATATATTAATTTATTCCGCCGTAAATAAAAATATTAAAAATATTACAAAAAGATTATTTACCGGCTATATAAAGTTAACCTTTAAAAGAATATTAAACAATTCCGTTTTAACGTTAAAAAAGTCATTTATTTCGGTATTATTATAAAAATAATCGTAAATATTTTCATGAATTTAATTAAAATTAAAATAATTTAAAAATTAAAGTTCGTAATTTTTAATAACTATATTATAATTTATTTATTTATAAAATTTTATAATTACGTATTAATATTTTAATATTATAAAAACCATATAATTAAATTATTAAACCGTTTATTAAAAAAAATGTGTTTTTATAATAAAACCCGATTAAAAACAGATTTTCGAAAAAATAAAATAATTCGTTTATAAAACTTTGATTTCTACTTTTTTTCGATTTAACTAACCGATAAAAATAAGAATAAATATATTCCGTAACGTAATTAAAAATATTATTTAATAATAATAAAATAATAACGGAAAGAAATTAAGAAAAACGTTTTTAAAGATTATAACCTTAATAATAAAAAAAGGTATTTTATTTAAAATTAAAAGTTATTTATTATAATTTAAATTTTCGAATATTATTACTTTAAATTTTAAAAATAAAAGTTTTTTATTATTATTAATTATTAAACTTTAATATATTTTATAAATAAACGTATTTTTTTACGTATTAAATTTAATAAATTAATTTTCTTTTTTAATTTTGATATTACTTTTTAATATTAACTGAATAAAAACAATATTACGAATTTTTTATTACGAAAAACGGTAAATATATTTATAATTAAGGCCCGAAAAAAAAGGAAAAGAATTAAGCTTTAATTCCGCCAAAATAATTAAACCTTTTTATCGTTATTATTAATAAAAATTTAATTAGGATATAAATCGAAAATATTCCGTAAAATATTAACCTAATCAATTTTATTCGTCGTAAAAATAAGGTGTAGAATTTAAATAAAAAAAATAATTAACGGCTATATCTTTTTTTGTACCGGATTCATTTACGAAATTTATCTAATTAAAATATTTCCGTATTTTCACCAAAATAAAATAATTAAAATATTAATACGAATATATATTTAATTCCGGTTTAAGTAAAATATCCAATAATATATCCGGAATTATTACGATTACCGTTAAAATAAAATGTTTCGAAATAAAATTCCGGAAATTTTTCTTTTTCGAATAATATTTAAAATTACGTTATTATTAACGGAAAATATATGCTAAAAAATTGCTATGATTATAATTATATATAAATATTTCTTAATAAGTTTAATAAAATTATAATAGTTTTATTACTTAAAAAATTTAATATTTTCGAAATTTTACTTAATTAATATTATTAATATTTATATCGTTATTTTAAAATATTTACTTTTTAAATTAATAATAATATAAAATAATACGTTTTATTATTTTTAATTAAATTAACCGAATTTACCGGTATAAAATATTATTACAAAAACGTTTTATATCTATAAATGTAAAAAAAATTTAAATTTATAAATTAAAAATTATATTAATATTTACGTTTTTATATCGATAAATATTAAAATAATTTAAATATATATATACCGGTATTAAATTTTGAATATAATTTATTATAATATTTATCGATTAATATAATTTTATTAAAGGTTATATCAAGTGAAAATATCCGGAATTTATTTTTATTAAATTTAAATATATTAAAAGCCAAAATCGATTTAATTTAACGAATATTAATAATTATTAAATAAATTAAAAACGTTTAAATATTAACGAAAAGAATTTCGTTAAAAACATAAAAACATTAAAAAGTATATGTTAATAAAAAATATCGTTTAATCGATTTTAAAATCGGCGATAAAATTCTTTTCCGTAAAAAAAGTTTTGTAATATAAGTACTAATTATTTACTTAAATTTATAATAAATAAATTTTTTTAATATTTTAAAAAAATTTAAATATAATTTTACTTTTAATTTATTACCGAACTATGAAATAATTAATTTATTTTACGTTAATTAATTACGTAAAACCGATAATAACTTCTTATTTTAATAAATTTAAAATTATTATTATTATTTAAAAAAATTAATAATAAATTTAAATTTAATAAATACCATAAAAAGTTATAATATTAAGCTAAATAAAAAAATTACGATTGCGACAAAATATAATATTTCGCCATTAATTTTACAAACGTCCCGGTTATAATATAACGGTTTTATACGGATTATTTTTAAATATTTAAATTACCGGTCCGTTTATAAAAATAAATACGCATAACGGTTGCCGACGAAATTAATAAAAACTACTCCGATAATAATAAAATTGCAAAAATAAAAACCGGATTAACGAGGGAAAAATAGTACTTATAACTAACAAAAATTTGCATACTTTTTTTAATTGTATATAGGTTTTTAAAAGGGGGTAATATAACGGCAGCCACTAGGCAGCTACTAGGATCAAACCGTAAGGCTGGCAACCGTCATATAGGGCTGGCAGCTGCTATATGAACTAGCCACCTGCCATACAGAGAGTGGGGACATTTGTAGATCTTTACGTACTTTGCGACCTTACCTTTTTTTCCTTTTTTCCTTCAGCTTAGAATCTTCGTTCATAGCGCCAATAAATCAGTTACCATGCTGTATCAATGCTAGCCGTAATAGAAATAACCTTGTTAATTATTCTTTAAAATCACCTTTTGAGTTTCTTTGATTTTTGTCGTATTTTTTCTAAAGGGTTATAGTTATTTCGAATACGAATTATATTAATGTTAGATATCAGGGGTCCTAGGATAGACAGGACGCCACGGAGATTACCTGTGGCGCAGGATGGGAACTATATCAGCTATATCCATTAGTATAAGCCCTAACCGACGCGGTTAAAGGATTCTATAATTAATAAAATTATCAATGTATATAATTTAAAGTTACGTAATATTTAATAATTAAAAGTTTTATTTGCTTGAAAATTAATTACGTATATAAACGATACGCATATTTTATTTAAATTATATTTATTTTAAGCGATAATATTAATCCTAATTATTTTTTCGGTAATATATAATACCTTTAAAAATTAAGTACCTTAAAAACCGAGTTCCGAAAGCAAGTCGATAACCTAAACGTTTAGGAATTTATCGATCCTAAAAGTAACGAAATATAACTTATTAAACCAAAAAAAATTACGGATTTAAAACTTCCTTAAAAAAAACTTACGTACGGTACCGAAATAATAATTTAACGAATCGATTATTATGGAAGCTTTTTAATAAAACGAACCCGATAAATTCTTAAATTTAACAAACTTAACTGCCGACAGATAAAAGATTTATACCTAAATTTGGAACGAATTTATATATAAAAATAAAAAATATTATAATATCCGGAAAATTTCAAAAAGAAAAATTAATTAAGTTATATCGTTAATATTATCCATTATTTAAGACCCGCTTTATTAAAAAATTAAAACTTTAAAGATTAATATATAACGTTAATTGTTATCGGGAAAATATGTAAAAACGACTTTATTAACGATATTTAAAATTAATATCGTTAATATTTTAAACTTTTCGTTAAATTATATAAAAAAATAAAAAAGATTATAATTAAGGGTTATAAATATGGAATGCCCGAAATAATAAATTATCGAACCTGGATTAAAAATTTATTAGCAGCAATAATCTTAATTTTAAGTAATTAAACCTTAAATTTTCGAATAATACGTAAAATTAATATTACGAATAAAAAGTTTTTATATTTAAAAGTTATAACCGATATCCGAAACGAATAAATAATAATATATTTTTATAAAACTTTAAAATAAAATATAAACGTATTTTTTCCGGCTTTTTAATAAAAAAAAAGAAAGTTTATCGAAATAAAGAACGATTAAAAAATTAATTTAACCGAAAAAGCGACCGGAAATAATTCTCGTTAATTTCGAAAAAAAGATAAAAGGAATGTTTAAGGTAATAAAGGTCGTAAAAGAAAGAAATTACGTAATTATTTTAAACGGAAACGTTAAAAATTTAATTTAAAGGTAAAAAACGGAAAACGTTATCGTATTTATTTATAAATTTATTAACTTTTCGAATACCTTTACGTATTTTTTAAAAAGATTATTATTAAATTGAATTTTTTTTCTTAATATAAAAGTTAATTAAATATTAAATAATAAGTAATACGGTATTAAAAAACGAAATCCGACGTTTAAAAAAGGAATAAAAGGAAAAGTTTAATAATTAATTCTTTAAGGAAGTAATAGGAAAAATTAAAGTTTATTTTTTTATATAACGTATATAAAAAAAGGAAACCTTTAACTTATTTATTTATCCTTTAAAAGACTTAATTATTTTTAACTTAAACAATATTTTTTATATTTTTAATATTATTACGTAATTTTTAAACTTTAAACGAACCTTTTTTAAAAATATAGTTTATATAAACGATATATTAATATTTATTTTAAAGTACGGGAAAATCGATATTAAGGTCGATAAATTAATTAACTTATTAATTATACGATTATGTAACGTAATTTATTACGAAAACTTCGTATATAATTTAATATCCTTACGTTTATTTTTAAAAAAAAATATTAATAAAATAATAAGATTTTTAATAATTAATTACGCCGAAAAAATAATACCATTTTTTGTTACTTAACGAATAATTAAAATCAGTTTATAATCGAAAATATTTTAATAAATATTTCCAAAACGTTATTCGGGATCCGCCGTAATAAATTTAATTCTTAAACCGAAAAATTTTCGAGCATTAACTTAATAAAATTATAACATTTACGGTTGAAATATTCGGACTTAAAAATGTTAAATTATTTTACTAATTGTTTTAAAAGGGTACGAATTAAGGGATTAATAATTATAAATTATAACGTTTACGGATACTTAAAAGCGAAAAGGTAAAATAAACGAAAATTCTGAATTAAATTATTAAAAATAAAATAAAAATTTATAATTAATTTTTTCGATTTTAAAAAGATTTCCGAAAGCTATAAAAGTTTTATGTTATTTATTAATCGTTATTCCGGATATACGTTTAACCTTTATTTTAAAAACCGAAAAGCCGAAATTTTCATAAAAATATTTTTTATATTTTTTAAAGATAATTGTTTATTAAAATTAGGTATTATTAAAGGTTTTCGAATACGATAACAAAATTATTAAAAAAATTAAAATTTTAAGCTTTTTCTGAAATAAGAAATATATACGGTACGAATTTGTTGCGTTATATATATAATTACAAAATAATATTATAAAACATTTAAAGGATATAATTTAAAAAAAAGCCCGAATTATAAAAAAAGGGGCAAAATTATTAATTTTTTCATAAGTAAAAATTTATAAAGTAACGGTATATTTATATAACCGAACCTTAAAATATTTTTTTGGTAATTATTATATAAATATTTTTTTATTTATTTTACGTTTAAAGATAACTTAATAATTAAAAATTATAAATTATATTAAATATAGTTTAAAACTTATAATTATTAAACGTACGTTATATTCGCAAATATAATTTTTTTTTAAAAAAACGATTATAAAAATTAAATTTTAAAATATAAATAAGATACCTTATTAAATATAATTTCACAAATATTTATTAGGTATAAGATTTATTAATTAATAAGATTTACGTTATATAAAATATTATTTTTAATGAAAAAAAAATTTTACCGGAAATATCGAGAATTTACGAAACCATTTGTTATATATTACCGAAAAAGATTTATTTATTTTATTACAAAGTTTTCGGCTATTTATACTTATTTAAACTTTTAATTTATTAAATTAAAAAGAAAATAAAAATTTTAACGGATTTTTATAAAAATATTAAAATAAAAATAAAAAAACGTTAAATCGGTACGACCTTTAAGCATAAAATATTTTAAATATAATATATAATAAAATTAATTATTTGTATATTATAATTATCTTTAAGCTTTTTTTAACTTTAAAATTTATTTTTTTTATTTATAATAATATTGATAATTATTATTATTAAAAAATTTACAAAACGTTAAAAAAATATCGATCGTTTAATTTAACCGAATAATAATAAATTTAATTATTACCGGTAACAAAATAAGGTAATAATTTCGGGTAAAATATCTTTATTATTAATTCCGGCCAAAAAAGATTTTCGGATTATAAAATAACGCCGGATAAATTAAAAAGCAACATTTAACGTAAGTAAAAAAATTACTTTAATCGATATATTAAATAGTAAACGGGTAATTAAAACAAAATTTACGACATTTTTTAATAAATTTATTAAATACCTTAATAATAAAAAGTTTAACCAAAAAATAATTTTAACTTAAAAAAAGTAAATAAGATATACCGGTGAAACTTGCTATTACCGCCTAAAAAGTACGAAAACCTAAAGTTTTTTTTATAAGGAAAAGAAAATTTAAAATAAAACGTATTTATTTATAAATTTATTTAAAAATAATTACGTAATTTAAAATTAATAAAAATAAAGCTAAAAATTATTAATTATGAATTATATATAAATATACGTATATAAATTTAATAAATACGGATAATTTCAAAAGTATAAAACTTACCTTATAATACGAAAAAATTAATAAATTAAATTTATACTTAAAAATACGTATATATTAATTTTAATAAAAAGGTTTTTTGAAATATTTATAATAATAATTATTTATTTCGATTTAAAACTTATTTAATATAACGTAATAAACGCTTTCGTTAATGCCAAAATGTTATACGATATATTTATAAAGATACTTTTAAAATATAAAAAGCGACAAAAAGAAATTATATTTACAAAAAACCTTATACGGATTTCGAAAAATATTTTTATTATGGCAAAAAAAAAATTTATTACGTTAAAAAAATTAAAAAAAAAAAAATTTTTTTACGTCGATAATATCCTTTTAACGTATTATAAAAAAAAGCAAATCATTATAAACGTTATTATAGTTAAATTATAATTTATTTTTTACTTAATAAAAAAAGATTTTTATTAAAAATCGGCTGAAAAAATTAATTTAATTATCTTAATCTAATTATATTAATAAATTCGTTAATTTTATTTTTAATAAAAACGGACCATTTTTTTTAAATACTTATAAAATATAAGAAATTATTTTCTTTAAATAATGAAGTATTAACGAATTCGATTAATAAATATTAACGATAAACCGAATTTATTATATATATAATAATTATTATATAATCCGATATTATATTCGTTACCTTTTATTTATTCCGCTTTAATATAAATTTAAACGATAAATATTATGATATTATTTCATATTTAATTAAATATATATTCGGATCGAAAACGTATATTTTATAATTTGGAAATATAAATATTTTCGATATTTAAAATAACCTTTCTTTTATTAATAATAATATCGATCGGAAAAGTTTATAAATATACGTAATAAAGTTATTTACTAAAATAATTAAATAATAAACGAATAAATAAAATATAATAATTACTTTTACAACAAAAACGAAATTATTATTCCTTACTTAAGTTAAGAAAAAAATTATATTTATTTTATTATTAATTAAAAAATTTAAAATATAATTAAATAATTTTAAATTAAACTTATAATACGATAATTAATAAATTATACGTTTTATTAACGTTAATATTACCTAATTGCAAACGAAATTTAAATACGTTAATATATATAATTATTAATTCCGATAAATAATTATTTAAAGCTAAATTAAAGTAAATTATATCTTTATAAATAATATATTAACGGATAAGTTAATTAAAGTTTTACCGGTAAAAGAATTTAAGAAATTTAGGAAACAAATTTTATTAATAAATATAAAAAAAAAAATCGATATTAAAAACTTGCGGAAATTCTACCAGGAAAACTTTAATAACATAAAGAATTAATATTATAGAAAAAAATTAACCGGATAAATCTTAATACTTAAAATTCCATAGCAAGTTACCCAGCTTCGAAGGAAATAATCTAAAAAAGTGTGTTAGATATTAAAGGTTCTAAGATAAACAGGACGCTACGAAGATTACTTATGGCGCAAGATAGGGACTATATCAGCCATATCCACTAATATAAGCCCTGACCGACACGGTCAAAGGACTCCATGATCAACAGAACAACAAATGCACAAAATTCAAGGTTACGCAGTGTTTAATAATTAATCTGTTTTTTGTTGCTGGTTTCCTTCCGGTGCTAATCTTTAAAAGCTGAAATTTATTATTATGGCCGCTTTTAGCTTTTATATTATCGTATAATATATTCGTGTTTTCCGTAATTATAATAAATAATTAAGCCCTTTTTAAATTAAATAGTTTTTAACTTTATAAATCCTAAATACATTAGGTTTTTTTTAGGTTAACTTTAAAATACCTTAATTTTGGAATAAAATATTCATTTCTTTTTTGTGGTTTTTTAAATTATCTGTTATCGATTTTTACGGCCTTGGCGATATATTTATTAAAACTTATCACCCGGTTTTTCTTAATTATTTCGTTTTAAATATCTTTTTTAAATTTTTTATGAAATATAAGGATTATAATATTATTGTTATCGCTTTCGTATTCGGTTTTAATAATTAAGTTTTTAAATATTACAATATATTTAAACATTAATTTTTTTTTATTATAACTAGAAAAGTTTTTAAGTTACGTTTCGTTTTTTATCCGGATTAATAAAATTATTTCGGAATTTATTTTCGAAATTAATATAATATTGAAATATTTTTAAATAATCTTCTTTGTCGGATTTTTTAATTTCTAGGTAATTTACCTAATAAATTCGAATTAATTTATGGGGTTTTTAATATGGTAGATTGCTATAATAAGGATTTAATTTAATAAATTATTTAATTTAAAAATCAAAAGTACGTTTTAATTTAAATAAGGAATATTTAAACCTTTTTTTATCGTAAAGTTTGGGTTTTTTAACCTTAATTTTAATAATTCTTATAGTTAACATCTTAGCTTTAGATTAATTTTTAAATTATTAATTTTATTTTTAAATCGGACAATATTTGTTTAAAGTTATTAAATAACGTTATTTTAGGTATTAATCGATATAATAATAATATTAAATATTATTTAAAATTAAACGGTATTATTAAATAAAAACTTATAACATATAACGGTAATAAGTTTAATTAATTATTAAATTTATTTATACGGTTTATATTAATAATAATATCGTAAGAATTCAAATAATAAAATTATAATTACGTTTAATAATAATAAATAACCGTAAATAATTTAAATAATTAAATTATATTATAAATTGGCATTATTTAAGCTATAAAAATAATAAATATATATATTTTAATTAGGATCTGGTTAAATCTGTTCATTTCTTCGGCTTTATACCGTATAAATAAATTAAACCTTTATGGACCTGGAGATTTTTTCGGCTTTATACCTTTTAAATATATAGATTTTTTTAAATCAAAAAGTTGATTCGGATTTATATTACGTGATCTAAAGTTTTACGTCGGAGATAATTCTGTTTAACCTTCGACCGTCTGCCAATAAGCCAAGCTTGGTTGGTTATAACACATTATTAGGGTGGAAAAAATGAGCTGTATAAGGGTTTTTTAAGATCTCTTTATATATAAACGGATTAGGTAGGCCTTTAAGGCCCTGATTTATAAACCCTAACTAGAAAGAGTTTTCACTGTAACACTTTAAAAGACCGGTATTCGTTAGCATCGTTTTTTTGGATTACGACAGGGTATTTATAATCGTTTATTATAAGGTTATTAATTTCCCACTTTCTGAAATGTTTATTGAAAGAAGGTTGTACGCGCTAATAAGGCATCACCTCCGTATGACGAAAAAGTTGCGTCGACTGCCGCCGACTATATCGCGTTTGGAAATGTAAACCAAGCTGCTGTTAGCCGATAATCCGTCGAGCACCAACTATCCGTTTTTGGAAGTCTTCTGGTAGAAACAATCCTATCTTCTGCCGATTTTTATACCTTGGACAGCAATGATCCATCGGTGGTATTTAATCGCCATGGCCAACTGCAGGAAGCAGATATTGCCAATTAGGATGGTTTACAAGATTAACACCTATCCTGCACCTTCAGACCCTTATACCATAACAAACCGTTATATTCCTCCAAAACCTCAAGCCTGGTGAAGCCGTAATCGACATCAGTCGGGTATTTATGCCTACCGGTAAACGGATCGATGCCTAGAACGATGAGTGTATCAACGGCATAGTCTTTCATCACCACACTAAGACCACCCAAGCCAGAGACTTTCTTAGGGCAGCTGGGGGAGATGTAACGTATGATTCCTCAGATACACACTTAGCTCAGGTAGCGCCCAGAATTCATCACAACATTCCTGATGCTCGGAAGGGCGATACTGCTGAATAGATACCGAACCCCTCCGACCTGTTTTCGAAAGCAAGGCTCCCAAAAATATTATTCAAAATTAGACTCCAGTTAAGATAACTCATTAAATCATCGGTATCATTTGCCTGTGTTACTATCAAGACAAGAAATGCCAAGGGTGTGATGTCAGGTGCCGGGGTGTGACTCCCTTTCTAGGGCCCAACGCCCCACCAGTGAGGGTCTGGTTTGTATATATATAGGGGGGCTTCGCCCCGAGTTGTTGCGGAAAGGCAGGCATTAATGGTCATCTATTTACTACCTATACTGCGAATTACCAGCTATGCTGCTTCTTCTGTCTTTCACTCTGTGCTTTACTCCTTTTCTCCGGCGTTTGAGGGCAAGCTCTAGAATAGTACTATAGATGTTGCATTAAGATGCTTTCAAATTTAGGAGCCATGTAAAAGAAAGTCAATACTCGGAAAGGGATATCCAACTGTTCAGTTAGGCTCTGAAGCTAATGTTTGACAAGTAACTATAACTGCGTATTTACTAACTACTAATTACGAGCACAAATTACCTACCATGTTCGGACGTAGCCTTCACATTCATCTTGACTCAACTATATACCTTATTATTCCTGCTTTCACCGGCAGACAGAATCGAAACAAAGGTGCATGGTCTGCTATAGATCACGCCGTGTGGTTCATGACACGATTGGTCCGCCATGTGCCTGTGGACATGGCGGCTCTAGTTTGGTTTCCTTAGAGAAGCTTTAACTTTTTCCTCTTGTCATTCTAAAGGCCAACTTTTGAACCTTCTGGTTACTGCCGCAAGACGAAAGAGCTGTCTGCTATCCATAAGCAACCAGCGATGACTTCGTCCAATGTTACTGTGCCCGAGAGCGGTTGGGGTCAGGTCTTGCAGCTGGGCCGAAGAAGTAGTTGTGGAGATAGTCCACTACCAGGCTTTGGGAGTCTTGCGTTTGCTTCAAGCATCGGTCGTAATCGACTTCATCTGATCCCTCGCGTATGATGTCGAGGGTAGTCTAACTGGCAAACCAAACTGCGAAACAATTCAAGCGAATTGCTCAAGCCTATTCTTAACGCCGACGATCACCAGAATCTGGCCCGAACTCCTTCGACGGCATATGTTATAAGTGACTGAAGAGAAGAAACATGGTGATATTACGGATTCAATTGTAGAAGCAACAGTGATGCTTTGAGAGGCGTATCTAACATTGGGGCCCTCGGAGCTGTATCGCCAAACATGGGATGAGCTAGTACTAGATAAGAACTAGGAAAGGATGGTATATGAACAGCCTCTGGTAGGCCCAGGAGAATGATGGCTGTTGAGCCGTCCCCGACTTTTCGACAATGGAAAACACAAGATAGGTTACACCAAACTACGTAGCGCAGATCTGATACGTAAATGGGGTGGTTGCACAGACTGCGCCAAGATACAATAATATGGATTTGGGCGGACGGCCTAGGTACACCATCTTATCTTCTTGGCTTGCTATTCGCTAGGGGCTTCCCGTAATGTGACCCCCACATTCAGGCAGGTAACGGGCGGGAACGATCCCGGGCCCTGTCCCCATCCTGGTGCAGCCCGCGCCATCTAGCAAAAGGCGACCTTCTTCCTGCGTGCGTATCGATGATGAGCTCTATCCCAGCAGCTGCACAGACGGCCACGTACGAGTCCCATTCCATTCCCCTCAACCCCGACCGCCGTTGTAGTCCGCGCCGCCGGCCTTCCTCAGGCGGGCGACGATGTCCTTCTCCTCGAGGTCGCCCCTATCGCGGGCGTCGAGGGCGAAGCTGTGGTGGGCGAGGGCGCGCTTGACGGCGCCGCTCTCGATGGAGACGCGGGCCTTGCGCATGACGCGGGTGCCCTCGCCGATCCACACGACGAGCACGAACTTGACGCGCGTGCTCTCTGAGTCGTTGGCGTACTCGACGCGCGCGTACCCGTACTGCGCCTGCGCTTCGTCGAGCTGCGACGCCAGCTCCGCGAGCCCGCCGCTGCCCGTCCCGGACAGCACCAGCTTGTCCCCCACCGCGCCCGCGTACGAGAGCAGCAGCCAGTTCGTCGCGTCCTTGTCCGACCGCACGGCGTCGTAGGCCGCCTTGATATCGGGCGCGTCGAGGCCCGACATCTCGCTTTTCCGAAGAAGAAGAAGGGGGGCGGGGCGAGGTGGGGGGAGGCAAAGGAGAAGTGGAAGTGTCGCTCTTTGTTGCCGGCACCAGTGATTGATTGGGTCGACGATATCTTGGGGGTGGTCGCTCGAGTATTGAGGCTCAACAGCGTCAGTTGGGTTTGTGGTTGTTAGTATTCCAGGGGACGGCGGTGAGGCACTCGAAATGTGAAGCTGCATATTTAACGACGGGGTCCGCCTCCGCTCCGCTCTGGTCTAGACCCGGTCTCAGCGCCGCCCCCTGAATTGCTAACGGTCCGATGTCGACACTTGGCAGCTGCCAGTTTAGACGACATCATAGTCTGCTTACACAGGTTACCACAGGAATGTCCCATCATGTCATCTACCTTTTTCTCGTAAATAAGTAGGAAGTTTACATGGCCTAGAATTCTGCATGGCTGATGATAATAGTATTTTCGCAAACATACATAGATCACCTAGAGCTAGATTTATCCCCTTATCTACTCGCTCCGAGGGTCCGGCCCAGCCTTTTTAGGATCGAGGTTCATATCGACGTATATACCAGCCCCGTTTTCCCGTCCCTTGAGCAGTCCGACTATCGAAATGTGAGGGCTGAGGACTCTATATTAATCATTTAGGCCTGTCTGAACGATCCTTGAAGCCATTGTTAAAATGTAAGTGCGCGGCGTGGGTGAGGTGTCTACACATCTAGTAGCAGCCTCATCGACTTCATCATGCCCGCTTCATCGGGGTTAAGGTCATCTGCTCGTTGGATTCTTGACTATTCTTGCGTACTGCTGTGAGTTCCTGTTGGAAGACACCGTGTATGGTGATTATAATGACGAAAAACAATGGAGATCTCTTGCTTGAAGGGTTCCCATTTGGTGGGTTAGTAATTGAGTCGCCGCCCAGTCTCATGAGTCATGAACGCGATGCTGGAATACCAGTGTTGGGGGTTATGGTATATCAATGATCACCTTGAAATTATGAAATAGATGGGTAATCGGATTGTTGACGTACAGACTCCATAGGGTTGACACCGACTGTCACTAACCTGACTGTCAACCAGATTGCTGGGCCATAACACCGGGGTTACCATGGGGAGTGCACGAGAGATTGGCAGATGAATCGTAATCAAGTACACAATGAATGCGTATAGGATGATGCAATACATCCCCCGGGCCACCTGGGCGCATTAGCCTTGGAGGAGACGGGGTTGGTTTCGGATGCAGAACAGGCTGGAAGTGATAGATGGGGGATTATATCATTGTCTATGCTTCATGTACGGTGACTAGCCGGAATCCCACCATTCAGAAGTTGTACACATGAACTTTGGGAGATCTGGTCAGGAATAGGTGGAGAAGAGGAGAGTGTAGTGCACTGTTTATTAGAGCTTGGCTGCAACGTTTGTGTAGGATTGCGGCGAACTCCTTGGAGAAGAGAGGCTATACTGGTTGCGCAAGTGTATATATAGACCGGAGACCCCGCTTGTTCAGACCTATTTTGTCATAGTTTCGTCAAGTTCAAAAGTCCCCAATTCAGAATTACCGGTATACTGCCATGACAGATTGTGACGTCATCCATCACGTCTGGGAGCAAATATTTATGATCGATTCTCAACAATGCGGAGTATGTCTTGCTTCTATACGACACAGGAATTGTTATCGGGTTAAGAGGTAATCGTCATCCGACTAGGTGGTATTTATCAACTACATCGTCCTTAAAAATGAAAGACTACACAGCGCAAGAGTGGCTGCCATCCCAATCGGGACTAGGCGAGAGCCCCATTTACCGGGGCGCCGACGACGTCTTCTTCTTCGTCGACATCAAGAACAAGCTCGTGCACACGGTGCCGGTGGCCGAGGGCTGGGCGGGGAAGCACACGATGCAGCTCGACGAGCCCATCACGCGGCTCAACGTGGTGGCGGGGCGGACCGACGTGCTGGCTGTGCAGACACGGCTCGGCTTCGCCCTGCTGGACCCCGTTAAGGGCACGTTCGAGCGGATCGCCGACGTGCACCACGACGACGATGCGAGCCTCGACCAGAAGGTGCGCATGAACGACGGCGGCATCGACGGCCGCGGGCGCTGGTGGGCCAGCACGATGGACGAGAATGAGCAGAGCAAGATCGGCAGGCTCTGGTGCCTCGAAAACGGGAATGTGAAGGACGTCTCGTCGGGAGAGCGGATGGCGATGCCGAACGGCCCGGTCTGGTCCACCGATGATAAGGTCATGTACGTCTGCAACACCGCCGAGGGCAAGATCTACCAGTACGACTACGACATCGAGACGGGAGCGGCGTCAAACCCGCGGTTATTCGTTCAACTGGAGGACGGGGCTCAGCCAGACGGCATGGCGGTCGACGTAGAGAGCCATATCTGGGTGGCCGCCAATTCCAAGGGAAAAGTAATTAGGTACTCGCCAGCAGGGACGGCGGTGGCTACGGTTTCGGTTCCCGGCGCCAAGATGACCTCGTGCCCTGCGTTCGGCGGTAACGATATGAGGACACTCTTCATCACATCCATTGCCGACGAAGGTTCCACGGGTAACGTCTACACGGTGAAGGTTGATGTCGAAGGTGTTCCGAGGAACCCATACCGGAGTGTAGGTCTAGGAAGCATAGGAAGTAGGGATATCTTAAAGCCCAAGCCCTAGCGCGCACGCAGCGGGTGTGACCTAGGGGCCATTGGTACACTATAGTATTAGTACATAATTATTCGCTTCTGATAACGCTGTCCTTGTTATCCTAATCGTACACTGTGACCGCCTCTTCCATAGCCCCTCAAGGGACATGTACGTATTCACCCGGACCGTTCATCTCGCTCTTCCCCTGGAATTTCATGCCCATCCCGTCGTAAAAGTTTCCTTTGCATTCTTCTGGGCCTCTGTATATAAATTCGTCGGCGAAATTTGCCCATTCCAGATGTTCCCGCGCTTTGACGACGACTTGTCTCTTCAGCGCATCATCTCTGAGATCCTGGTCGTTATGTTCATAGCGCGCAAGTCTCTCACGCCGAACTAGGTCGAGCACCCGGAAGTTCCTCTTGGTCGTGAATTCCCACATCAGGTCCGCGACCTCGTCGTAGGGCATCTCCCCGGAGTCGACCATGCGCATCATGGACTCCATGCCCCGCCGCGCCGACGAGTGCTGGTAGTCAATTTTCTTCGCCCACTTGATGTACTCCTCCTCGCCGAACAGGAGGCTCAGCACGGGAGCCCACAGCACCGATATCTCCTGCTTCTCGTAGTCGACTTCGAGGCCCGGGAGCGCCGTGTCGTTGACGACGCGCCGCACTGCGAGCACGTGCGGCCGCCACGCGTACGACGACTTCTTGTTCGTCTGCTGCCGCGCGGCGTGCGTGGCGTAGGGCTCCAGGGTCTCCCGCCACCGGCGCATCGTCAGGTCGAACAGGTTGTTGTCGTCCTGCGCGCCGCCGCAGTCGGCCACAACGCTGATCTCCCTCAGCGACTCGGCCGGGTGCTTCCGCACGAACACGGCCCGGCTCCGGTCGCCGTCCGCCAGCCGATCGAACTTGAAGACGACCTTCGGGAAGATGAGGTCGGCATGGAAGCTGCTGCGATGCTCCCGGAAGATCAGATCCGCGTGCGGCAGGTGGCTGCTGACGAAGGCCATCTCGGTCGCGTGCTTGAAGACACGTGACACCCGGCGGAAGTGCAGCCACGTCCGTGGGAGGTACCGTGAGTCCGTAATGAAGCTGATGATCTGCGCCCACACCTCCACGGGGAGTTCAACGCGCGGGCATCGTGCGACGGAGGTCTCCATGATTATAATGTGTTAATGTTAGGTAGTTGTTGAGAACGGAAATTATACAGTGTTGTGCTCGTTGTAATTTATAAGATGGGTGAATCCTTTTCATAAAGGGGTTTACAAGATTGAGCGTGGTCCAATTACATTAGCCCATAGCATATGGCGGTGTAACTCTAAAAAGCACGTGATTGAGCCTAAAATTGACGCCAAAGTGAACGAATGTGCTCGAGCCACGCGTATCATCTTGAATCTGATATTACTCTGCTGATCATGATTAAAATTGGTAACAATTGGCATCCTCTTAATTACTTCCCCAAATTTGCCCAAAATTAGTTGAGTGATTGACTAATGTTTCGGATCTCGTCTGCATACATGTCATAGGCCCTCTTCAACTTAATACGGATAATTAGCCATGCTCCAAGGAGACTTAGGGTGGTCCTTCTTCGCCAAGACTGCTAAAGTTACCCGGAATGTGACTTAAGTTATAGAAGTCTCAACGACATAACTTCGAGTTATCAAGACAGGTATATTTTAGCGCGTCTGAATCTAGCAACTCATGGATCCAGCATCTTTTTTTGCTCTTCGGACTTTCCGGAATCGTATGTTATCGCCTCCTGCTGTCCTCTAGCGACAGTACACTGGGTATCTTAATTGGATAGCATCATAAAATTTCTCCGTATGGTCGGTAGCAGCCAACATAAGTATTCGTGCTCCTAGTTCAGTTACGTGCTATAGATCGTGAATAGAACCACAAAGTCCTCTGCTGGTTCGGTTCGTGGGATGTACGAAATTGATTTATTTTAAATCACTCGTCAGATGGCTTGCGTATATGCTACTCTGTTAACCATTCTTCAGGTTATGGACGCCCAGGAAAGGAATCAATCTATTGAGCCCTATTACCTCTTTATGCTATCGTCGAGCCCCTGCAATGCGGTGGCCAGTCCGTCACTTTCTGGGCTGGCATGTAGGTCGCGATAAGAGGAAACAACATACGCTGGTACTTCTCTCTACGTATTTAACATGTCTTTAATACCTAGGTACGAAGGCGCAAATAAAGATAGAAGTACGTATACTTTTGTCAACTTACGATTGAACAATAGTTAGTATTTTGTATCTAAGGAAGTACTGTAAGACACCGTTATAGATAATCTTTTAAATACTACTCTTGCTGTGTTATTTGAAATGGGACTGTATTCTCTTAAGTAGCGAGACGATTACTACCTACATCTGTGAAATTATCCAGCCACTGTTTCTACAACCCTTTCGTGCACTTCGCTGAAAGTCGTTCAAGTATATTAAATAGCCATAAAGATACTTCGCTAATATCTGGCAAAGGATTATCAGTGTAGAGATGCGGTGCCTGCTTTCTTGCTTGAGTCCAGAAACTGACACGGCAGTATGCATACAGGTACATGCTGATGTTGTTGCACAGCTTATGACTTATAGTCAGCTCCGGAAAGACATCGTCCCCATGATCTGTTGGAAGGGATTTCAATAACCTTGGCGTCTCGTCCCTGCACGGTTATTCCGCCTACGGCCGGTGCAATTCCGTGGGTACGGTTGAATACCGTTGATCACACAAGGTCGATAATGTCCGAATTTGAAACTCCCAAAACCTTGGGCTCTAACGCACAGCCCTAAGAGTCCAGTATTTCAAGCTGGTACATTGCTAGTTTCATAGGGCAGTTTGGGTGCCCGGAATCTGAGCAGTCTAATCTTAGTCATGACCTTCATGCTAAAGAGTGTGTAATACCTAAGCTAAGCCCTCTTCTCGAGGGCGTAGTATGTCTTGGCCTTATCTTCATCTTCTGAGTTCTAAACAGTAACAACTTTATAATTTTCTCATACATATAAGCGGAGGTCTTCTCATCACGATCCGATTTGGAAGGACGTCCTGTCCCAGAATCGCGGAGCGTGATCCTCTCATGGCCACGAAACGTCCATCCGGCCAAGCCCGCATTCCCCAATCCGGAAACCGGGAGGCAAGAGAGCCGCAGCCACTTTGGGGAAGTGCTGAATCCGCCAATCGCGCCTCCGTCCGCGGTTCCGCGTCCGATCTTTTGGGTATGGCCAGAGATGGAACGGGGCCCCGAACCAGCCTCGAACCGTCGTAGGACGCCACGTGACTACGGTTCCCAAACGATTCCAAGCAGAAGGTCTCTCGACCCAAGCGGCGTGCCCACCATTTACGGGCAAGGGAAAGCGGCGGACGAGCGTGGAATCGACAATTTCTTGCTTTTAACAGCGCAGAAAAGGCTTAGCTAGTCGCGAGGATGGGGGAACTCTGCTAGTGGGAAACGGGGGGCGTTCAGCCGTCTATATAATCGGGGCCTCTTCGTTCCACAGTGTAGATCACCGCCGTCGATCTTGCCTATTCATATCCCCCCAGAAGCAGATCCTGCTATAGCTACACCGCTATCCTACGTCCTCAGGTTATACTATAATACGTGAAAGGAGTACCGGGTTAATAGAACCTCGATGAAGTCGACCCTGATCGCCGCCGCCGCCGCAGCGGCCCTCGGCGCCCGGCAGGCCGCCGCCCACGCCACGTTCCAGGCCCTCTGGGTCGGTGGCACCGACTTTATAGGTCACCCCCTGGCCCCATCCAGTTTGACGGATAGACGAGGCGAACCCAGCTAACGATCCCAGTACGGCGCCCAGTGCGCGCGTCTGCCGTTGTCCAACTCGCCCGTGACGAACGTCATGTCCAACGACATCCGGTGCAACGCGGGCACGCGGCCCGTGGGCGCCAAGTGCGTGGTGCCAGCGGGCTCGACGGTGACGGTGGAGATGCACCAGGTGAAAATCTCCAAGCATCTCATACATACAAAGATTTGATCGACGCCCGGGTGCACGGCTTGCTAACGTGCAGATTCTAGCAACCGAACGATCGCTCCTGCTCTCAGGAGGCCATCGGCGGCGCCCACCACGGGCCCGTGGCCGTGTACCTCTCCAAGGTGGACGACGCGACCAAGGCCGACGGCTCGGCGCCGTGGTTCAAGATCTTCGAGGACTCGTGGGCCAAGAACAGCGCTGGCGGGTCGGGCGATGACGACTTCGTGCGTCTTTCTTCTCTCTTCCTTTCCCATTGTCCAGGAACCCCCCTCCCTACTTCCCTACCGCCCTCCCCCCATCCACCTATCTGTCAAACCGACATAGTCCAATAGCGTGATGACATGACTAACCACACCCTCGACGACGGAACAGTGGGGAACCAAAGACCTCAACACCTGCTGCGGCAAGATGTCCGTGCCGATCCCCTCGGACCTCGCAGCGGGCGACTACCTGCTGCGGGCGGAGGCCCTCGCCTTACACACGGCGGGCGGCAGCGGCGGCGCGCAGTTCTACATGACGTGCTACCAGCTGTCGATCACGGGGACCGGGTCGCGGACGCCGGCGGGGGTGTCCCTGCCGGGGGCCTTCTCGGCGTCCGACCCAGGCATCCTCGTCAACATCCACGCGCCGATGAGTTCTTATAAAGCGCCGGGGCCCGCGGTCATCCAGGGCGGCACGACGAAGCGCGCGGGGTCCGCCTGCGTCGGCTGCGAGCAGACCTGCACCCCCGGTTCGGGACCTTCGGGCACTGTGACCCAGGCCCCGCAGCCGCAGCCGACGGGGGGTGATGGCGGTTCGGGCCCCGGGCCCGCACCTACGGGGTGCACGGCGCAGTTGTACGGACAGTGTGGAGGTATCGGGTGGGCCGGTTGTATGGCTTGCGCGGTAGGTGTCACAATTCTTTGACCAGTTCCTAGTTTCATCTAGACACGAGATGCTAATAATGGGATCATTGTCACATACATAGTCCGGATCGTGCGTCAAGCTCAACGACCACTACTCGCAATGCCAGGCATAAATAAGAATATCACTCTGTAGCTCGAGAGCCAAGCTTCGGTTCATGTGGGTCGATGTTAGTGTAGGACGAGATGACATCATCGGTTATCGATCGATGAGTATATAAACTGGGGGTCTGGATCGTGCACGGTACATAGCCAAGTCCCGCAATCCAAACTTTCGATCGAATCCGATGCTTTTCTCTCTCTATCATGACATTTCGCGTTTGACAGGAATGTTGGCCCTCTCCTTCGGAACGCGGGGTATCAAATGCAACAGATAACGGCTGCTCGTAAAATCTATCGTATGACTATCCAAGTTAATCACAACTCACTCGTTTCGGACTTGTTATACGACGCATCACATGGGAGTCATCACGTAGGAGGACCGGCATAGTTGCGTCGGCCCCAAGCCATGTACCATGCGACGGAGATCAGACTGAAACCAACGAAGACGACTGACGCGTAGTTCATCGTGGTGGCGTCGACAACCGGAACTACACTTGGCATACAGAAGAGCGGGATGGCAAGCAGAGACCAAGCTATACTAATGTCAGCAAACGGGGGACAAGCGCGACACAAACGGTGAGCACATACAGATAGCAACGATATTGCAGAACCAACCGAGAGAACCTAGCCGGAAAGGAGCTGTGCTGACTGTTCTGCGCCGCTCCATCAGGCTCACGACAATGGGGGTGGCGTAAGCAGTCGTCAGGCAGATGACGCCGACGCCGGAAAACGCGTTGAAGGCCGCCGACGAGCCGAAATAGATGAGACCAAGCAGGATCTGGACGATCATACTGAGCATCATAGCGTTGACGGGAACGTCCAGTTTGTGGTTAACCTGGCTCCACCACTTCGAGCCGGGGATGGCTCCGTCACGAGAGAAGGCCCAGATGCAGCGGGAAGCAGCCGTCGTGCAGCCAATACCACAGATGATGGCCAAAACCATGATAGGAATGGTCAAGGCAAAGGCACCCCCGGAATGTCCCACGGCGGACTTGATGATAACTGGGACTGGCTGAGCCGAGAGAAGGAGCATTTGGATGTCGGGCATGACGAAGACCAGGGGGATCATGAACAATAGACCCGCAAATGTGTTAATAAAGATGGTCATGACCATAGCCTTCGGCACCTGTGTAGCGGGCGATCGAACCTCCTCGCACATGCTGCGTGCGCTGTAAGCATTCCGAGCGAGTTGACAGCCTAAGTGGGTGCCGACTTACGAGATAATCATGCCGGTCGACGAGGTGGCGTAGGCGGCGTGCAACAGACCTACCATGAACGACCAGCCATCAGGCCAGCCGGAATTGGCCTCGAAATGACCGAAAACCCAGGCCGCGTCACGACGGCCTTCTTTTGCGATAACCAAAACAGTGATCACGATAGCAATAACCCCGGCGAACGTCCAAAAGATGGCGAATGTCTAATAATCCTCGCCATGTTAGTGGATTGCTCAAGTGTCGGATTCCGGGGTAAACACGTACGTCGATCCACGGCAGCCAGCGGTTGCACAGAGATGAGACGGCATTACACAGCAGGGTAATAGCCAGGAATATGAGGAAAATCTGGTAAGGCTCGCCTGCTATAACAGGGGCTTCGTCTGTGCCAAAAATGTTTATGCATCCGACGACGAACAAGGCCGTGGCGAAGTTGACGGCGAGTGTGATGGTGACGTTGCCAACGACATATAGCCAGCCACAAACCCAAGCGGCTAAACGACGCCATTCAAGAGGTGCCAACATAAAGGACTGGTAATAGACACCGCCGGCAGTCGGATACACGCTCGTAATCTCACCAAGGGAGGCAGCGACGCAGACAATAATGCACGAGATGGCAACCCAGCCCCAGATGATGTTGGCAGGACCGCCACCGACCAAGGGGTAATACAGCGTCGTCGCAAGACCATAAGGAATCGAGGCCAGGACGAAGGACATGAAAGCGACCTGCATGGTAGAGCGATTGCGCGAGAGCTCGGGAGTATAGCCTAAGGAGGCGAGCACCTGGTCGGCCGAGTCGACGTCGCCTTCATGTTCGACGGACCGACGCTTGGTGATCGACTCCCTTTTGACGTCCATTGTCACCGAATCTTCAGCAGCCGAACTGGAGTCGCGTTCTCTCGAGGGTACCATAGGCAGCAACGTGGCTCCGGGAATGGACTTTGATTCCCGATGTACAGCTATTGAAAAGCAAATCGAAGATGATTCCACAAAGGCATAGGCAAGATGTCTGTGACGCTAAAATATAAGAGTGCTTTGTCACTGAAATACAATGAGAATAAGGAACGCAGACAAAGAATGCAGGATTGAAAAAAAGGAAAGAAAAAGGAACGCTAGAGGAAACGAAACACCCGCAAAGCCTTAAAAGGGAATTTGTTGTCGTGCATGGCTAGCAGCTGCAGAAAAGACGGGCGGCGACGGGAACCCTGAATCTGACTTTGCAACCGCATATGGAGATCCCGGGCGAAAACAGGGATCTTCCCAGGCTGCTGGAGAAAGACGACCTACTAAATTGGTCCAGCTCTGTTTTAGTATCTTTTGGTCGCAACAAGCGCCTACTCTAGGGTAAATGGCCGCAAGGCGGAACCGCCACGTCCTTGGCGGCTTCTAGCAGTCTTGACTCTTCTAGGTGCGAGAAAAGCACCGAGAGACATGGTTGGTTGGTTACATCGCAGCTACCGTTTGGCGCCGTTTGTTCAGTTGTCGTCCTCGGAACGGGCGGGGCTGGAGCTAGTTTTAGGCTGGCGGGCTAAGACGTCATATAACGTCCCAGGAGGTGTACCCTGTTAAATCGTTAGTTGACCGAAGTTAACCGCTTTTTGGGGAACCCTACCGCTAATCATCTACATACCGGGAAAACTAGCCTGGTGAGTGATTAAGGGTGGTACTTCTGCTTTTAATAATTGGTTTCTAACCGTCACCTTAGTTAGGTTAATGGTTAAGGTTAGCGATTAGACCCCGTGGGGATTGGGGAACCGGCGAGAGCTCCCTTATTCAGGATTACAACTTTGATATTCGCAGTACCTAGTAGTATTAGTCGTGATATTTAGAAGTGGTGTTTTGGAAGTTGTACCAGCCCTGCTCGGCTAATGCATTTAGTTAATATGGGGAAACGAGAATTCGTGGTGGGGTTGCCGGAGGCGTTTAGATCCGGTCAATTAATGATTCGGGATGGTACTCCAACCTCGGGCGTCACATCCGATTAAAGGCCAACCAGCTGCAAAAACCACTGATTCAAGCGATGCCCTTTTCTAAAAGGAGTTCACGGCTACTACGAAGCCCTCTTATTAGTTCATTTAGTGTTGACCAGTCGGCCTTCTAGAAGAGAGTGTTTCCTCGCGCTACCTGAACCCTTGCAGCGTTATTAGTGGATCAGTGAACCCTGCCCGATTCAAATCCAAGCACCTTCCTAGGTAGGGCAGCAGCTACCTTCGCACATAACATAGAGGGTTAGGACTGTTAGGACATCCATGCGAAGCCTTTGAGGTGGTTGTAAGGCAAGTAAATATAGATACTGTAATAAGCAACTCGTGTCGAGGTCGAAACAGAGATTGTTAAAGCAAGTCGAAAGCTGAGCGTAGATCTGGGCGTCCTTGGAATCCTATCAAAATTTTCACAATTGGTTAATGAGGAAGAAGAACTTACGGAACCTGAAGCTGCTAGGAATGCTCCATTCGGGAGCCCCGGCCGTATCTTGATGCAGTCAGTCGGCCCGTCTTCGACCGCACGCAGCTAATGCCTTAGTTAAGCCGCCACCGACAGTCACGTGATCGGAACGTACGGGCAGAGGAACGCCTGCGTGTACCCTCAAATGAGACGAAATTTGAAGCTTGGGTGATACACGATCTAGGTAACTTGGGGTTGCATTGTCCGTCGTCTTGTGCCAAGGGGCACAACCGTTCAATATCCGGGGCCCCGGACACCCCGAGATTAGAAATGGCTACCGTTTTGCATGGAAGGGGCATGCTCACTTCGCCTCTCTTCCTGTGTTCTCTCACCGAGTCCCGCTTGTCCGCTAACCCGCACGCCATTTCCATTGGTCCGCCCATTGGGTTCAATCGACAATATCATGAATTACATAATAGTATGTTTGGAGACATGCGTGTATTATGAGGCTCAATTGTCTTCTCCTCTTTGCGCGCTTGCTTTATGATTACCTCCTTATCTATCTTTCCCCAGTCTAGCATTTGAATTGGACACTATTGCGGCACAAGGCCCTCGTCGTACTGGGCGAACAACTCTCTAAACTCACTCATCCTTTCCACCGCATCATGGAGTCGTGGCCATTCCTCCCCGTCTGCTAGGGGTCCAGAGGGCCTTCCCTTCTCCCACCAATGTGCGTATCTCTCATACAACTCGCCTACGATGCGGGCGCGGACGGGAAGGTCCTTCTGCCAGTCCTTCCAGTCCCACGCCACGTCAATGACTTCATCCGTCGCGTGGTCATGCACCTGGATCTTGATGGGCTCACCATAGGAGTCCGAATGAAGGTATGCGCCCGAGGCTGAGACCATGATCTCGCCCTTCTCGCCGTTGATACTCCATGTAAAGCCCGGAGTGCCCTTGAACTGCTGACCCGACCTGAATGTCACCGCCAGCGTAGCGTCGTCCACGATGTCTGTCTTGCCTCTCGCCAGCTTTCCGTGGACAGCCAGGAAGTCAGGCACGTCGGACTGCACCTCGCCTGTCTGCGTACCATCGCTTTCTACGATTCTGATGGCCTGTCGTTGAATCTGCATTCGACTCTCGAAGGAGGCGAACTCGCCCAGGATGTCGTGCGCGTAGTCGATGGTATGCGCATAAGCGATGGTGATGGGGTTACCCCCGACCTTCCTCTCCGCGAAGTACTTCAGGCCCTCGGGCAGAGCGTCGCGCGGGAGGAGGTTTCCGAAGGCGCGGATGTCGCTACTCAGGACTCGACCGATGCGTCCCGTTTTGAGGATCTCCTTGAGCTTGAGCGTGATGGGAGATACGCGACCCTGCAATCCAGCAATACTGTTATCGATGCGTCCGTGTCCCGTCAACGCGACCGCCGCGTCATAGCTCTCAGCCAGCGGCCATTCGACGTAGATCGCTTTGCCGGCCCTTAGCGAGTCCTGCGTCAAGGCGACGTGCGTGTCCACCCGCGTAGCGCAGACGACGAGATCCACGTCTGGGTCCCCGGCTAACTGTTTCGGATCGCCGTACACCTTCACCGTGGCTGGGAGGCCGTAGTAGTCCCGCGCCGCTTCGGCCGCGCCGGCGCTGGAGTTTAGCAGCGCTACGATCTCGTAGTGAGACCTCCCGCGGGGGGACAGCAGATAAGGCAGGTGGCCCTCGGCTGCCCACGAGACCTTGGCGGATCTGGAGAGGCCGATGAGGGCAACGCGGATAGGACCCATGTCGACGAAGCGAGTAGATGTTTGATGCTATGAGTAATGTTTTAAAACTATCCTGTGAAGCAAGTTTGGCTCTTTGGCCTGTGTCTCCGCCCTATGGGAAAGGCATCCGGGTCATCGTTTCTTATATCCTTGGGTGGCATCGTGACATTAGAAATCAAGTGTCTGTTACCAATACCCTGGCTGAATCAGCAGTTATGTGATATGTAGCTTACAGTGGAAACTGGAGAAGGACACACGGTAATATATGGACAAATAAACGGGATATGCACAGTGATTTTGCCGCTTATTAATATGCACTTTCATCCGCTTTTCCCTATTTGGCAAATGGTCCTCGGAGGCTTTGTCGGACTATAACCCCTGCCGTGCCAAACCACGGTTCTGATTAGGATATCAGACTGGTTCAACTCATATGAATATGACCATTCACTGGTACGATTCGCTTGGCGGGGTGCTGCCGAAGTTCAAAGGACACAGAATCGCCTTCGTTCTGTCGCTGGCCATTTTACTTTGCCCCCTAGTTTCTCTTCACGCCTCTTGACATAAGTATTCATTGATAGAAGACCAGAGCTCTGACTTTATCAAAGTGGGGTAGTACCTCGTATTTACTCGTAACTCTTCCAGACGTTGATCGAGGAATTATCCATCTTATACATATAGTAACGCCTTCCCTTCCACGTTAACGATTTCCTATCGTCTATTAAACGAAGCGCCACATAAGCATTCAGGTCGGAATACCTCTTATTTTTGTGCTGATTCTTGAGCCTCTCCAGAATTTAGCACGAGACGAACGAACCGGAGGCAACTAGGTAGCAGTGCTTGCTACGCAGGTTCCGAGTTTGAATTGGCGTCCTCGTTCTCTGATCGAAAGCCTACAATCACCTAATCTCAACGCCCTCTCACTGGGGTAGTCGTGGGTGTTGCTGATGATTCAGCGCCGCGCGACGCAGCGATGTAATTCCACGTCAGCGTATTTCAACATGAACCTGCTGGTCAGGAGTGTCCATACATTCCCTGCCTGTGCCAGCCGCCAGCACGGTTCATCCCGTCTCTTCCTACCTACTAGGAGAGCATGCCTCACGCCGTCCCAGTGGTTCACCTGGTAGACTATTGGCTCGAGTCGGGGCGGCGTCTCGTCGAAAAGCAAACAAAATGATTCAAGCGTCCAGGGCTCGAGAAGAAGGTAACACGGGCTTGAATGAAATATTATTTAAGAGACGGGCCCAGCGGGCCGTGGCCTTCCCATGACCTAGACAGACAGACAGTAACTGCTTCTGAGCTCTGTGTGCTGCTTTCCTGGGTCTCAAGTCAAGCAGACGCTCGTCGCCTGCCACAACATACTCAAAATATAACGCCAAGTAGCTACCTTACACTCTTAAGCCGAACGCCGACCGGAAAAACAACGGCAACCCGCACCGCCGAACAACAAACAATGCCACAGTCCCGGTCCAGAGCGGTTCCAGTACCCCCGCCGGCGGAATGGCTGACCCAACTGTCGGGCGACATCGAGCACTTCGCTGGCACCATCAGCATCCGCCTCGGGCAGATGGCCTACTTACAGGTCGAGATGAAGGCGCAGATGGACCGCGCCGCCACCGCCGTCCGTACCCTGGGCAGGCAGGGCGGCTTGATGCCGTCGGAGTCGATCCTGCGGGTCGCGAACGAGATCGCGACGAGCATGCAGAGCCTGGAGGTCGTCTTAGATAATTTCAAGGGCCGGCATGAGGAGATCCTGGGTAGTCTCGCTAACCTCAGTAACGCCCTGGGGCCGTGCGTGCAGAGGGCGTGGGAAGCTGAGGAGGAGCGAGGCGGGCCCGCGACATAGAGGTCTGGTGGTTCCACGTCTCCAGCCGGTCACCGGGAGACATGAGACAGGGTGATGGGGATCGATTTCCTGTCGTGTTTTTGGGGGTAGGTACAGGCGGTAGGTCTCAGCGGTATAGACGTTTAGAGACTTACTCTAGGACACCAACGGACAGGGAGAAAACTCCTGGCATGTGATTTGGGAGCCTGGCCTTCGCGGAGCATCCGGCAGCCGCTGAGGCATTTTCGGAAAGAGTTCGCCTTTCACCGGGGAAACAGAATGAACTTATACGCTGTCCACTGAATAACAAGAGACCACAACTTTGCTATCGTATGCCCGCGATATGGGTGTCTGCTAACGGTTATTGTGAAAGTCGCTGCGCCGACCCTGACATTTTTGGGGCTGCGAGCATTGTGGGTGTAGGCAGCATTCTTAGGAAAGGTTATTTGGTATTAAGCTGAAATCTAATCGGAAAGCATCTGCAGGAGACGCCCACTTACAGGGTTGACCAATCCTACCTAGTAGGCGGTCCTCACATCAACTCCGTAGGCTAGAAGGCTGGTACTCCGACTGCGTGAATGTGATCCTTATGAGATATTTAACGGTGTATGCTACACAAGAGCGGATATGGTACATATAGGACAGGCTTGCCACCAGCTGTGCCTCGGACGCCATGCTTATTCTCTCAACGCAGACTTACTGGAATAGGGGAACGACTCCACAAAAACATCTGAAACAAGGTGGCCCTGAATTGGCCTTTGACAGCAAACGCATCTCGAGTCATAGCCCATGAGGACTTTTGCGTTTCTAAGGGTTTGTGTCAAACCAGTCGGCAGAGTACGTTCTAGCAATCCCCACCCCAGCCAAGGTGCCGATTGACCTCATTCATAGCATTTATGCCGGCTCTGAACAATCCCACCGCCCCGTCCACGCCGGCGTGGCCGGTGCTCAGGGGCGGTTCGGGCTCCTCCGCCCTCCTGAGGTCCGCCTGGTCCAGCACCGCTTGCCGCTTCTCCAAGACGGCCTTGCAAATGGCGCGGGCCCACAGGTTGTACCACTGATCCTCGCTGATGCTGACGTACTGCTTGCTTCCGTCGTCGGCCACCACCGAGAATGGCCACTCGGCCACGACGACCTCCCAGCGCTTGGTGCGCAGCCACAGGTACGGCCAGGTGAGGACGAACATGAGTGACAGCACGACGAGCCACCAGATCC